>JAODXP020001375.1:17500-22852 GCA_027497455.2 Sardinella longiceps | reverse complement strand
AAGAATACAGAAAAAGAGAGAGGACAGTGTAAAGAGGGAATACAGACATATAGAGAGAAAATGACAGGGGGAACACAGAAAAGAGAGAGAGAAGGACAGTAAGAAGAGGGAATACAGGCAGGAGAGAGAGTGAGGGAATACAGGCAGGGAGAGAGAGTGAGGGAATACAGGCAGGGAGAGAGAGTGAGAGAATACACAAAGAGAAGGTGAGAGAGAGATGAAAGAGGATGAGGAATACAGAAGAAGAGAGAGAGGCAGAAGGACAGTGAAGAGAATAAATACAGGCAGGGAGACAGAGAGAAAGAATACACAAAGAGTAGGAGAGAGAGAGCAATGAGAGAAGTTGGAGGAAGGAGAGAGAGAGAGAAAGGGGGAAAGAGAGACAGGGGGAGAGAGATATGGAAAGCATTGAGCAAATAGAATAATGATGCTGTGGTGACTATTGCTTAACAGCCTGGATGTTTAACGTGTTTAAGTGCATGACTATCACACATACGACACAGCTCCTGTGATCGCCAGCGGACGTACACTCCACGCCGGTTACACTCTTCAGCGTAGGCAGCCAGAGCCGTGCACAAACACTCACAGTCCCCGCCTGAGTCACACCTACACACACACACACACACACACACACACACACACACACACACACACAGAACCATGAAAATTATACAAATTATGAATGATAAATACAAAATAAACTGATGTGTGTGTGTATGTCTGTATGTGTGTGTGTGTGTGTGTGTGTGTGTGTGTGTGTGTGTGTGTGTGTGTGTGTGTGTGTGTGTGTGTGTGTGTGTGTGTGTGTGTGTGTTTGTGTGTGTGTCTATCACTCACCCACAGGCATCAAAGACACACCAGTCGTAGTACTGCTGGTAGGGCACCTCTGCGTGGCACACAGAAAAGCGTTCCTGAGTGAGTACTGCACAGCGCTTCTTAGCCCACGTCACCCTGTGTGGATGGATCTAGGATGGGGTCAAAGGGGACAATAACATCACCATGACAACGGGAAGGGGTCAGAGGGGACAATCACATCACGTCACGACAGCTGTCTTGTTGGCCATTTTGTAGTTCTCAGGTGAGAGCTATTATACATTCTAATCTGAAAACCACACAAAAACTAAACACTTAGCAGAAAATAATGATTTGGTAGCTCATTAAACTAAATTGTTAATCCATTTCTGTCAAGAAAAATATTTTTGGGCAACTTAATAAATCTGCACCTATGAAGCATCAAGGACATTCATAAAACAGTAGGTTATGCAATTTCCATAATGCCTGACAATGATTTACATAAATGGCTGGAACTATTCACTAAAAATAGTGCGTAGAAGACGGTGCTGCCTGGAAGGTACTGTGGGCCTCTACTAGGCCTCTACTCACAGCACACGGGTCTCTGAGGTCCAAAGGCCATCTAAAGTGCTTTAAAATTTGTGATTTAGTGTAATACTCTGATCACACTGTGCAAGCTTGGACTTATTTGGGCTAGAAGTTGAGGTGGTCTGGGCCTCTACTGGGCCTCTGAGCAGCTGAGTTGGACTGGACTGAACTCTACTCACAGCACACGG
This sequence comes from Sardinella longiceps, assembly GCA_027497455.2. Classification (NCBI taxonomy): domain Eukaryota; kingdom Metazoa; phylum Chordata; class Actinopteri; order Clupeiformes; family Clupeidae; genus Sardinella; species Sardinella longiceps. The sequence goes on along the minus strand of JAODXP020001375.1, from coordinate 21,284 downwards.
GTCTCTGAGGTCCTGGTCCCGGACATCAGGGCAGGACGGGCTGACCTTCCAGGAGTTTCCAAACAGCTCCGGGGTCGACTCCATGATGCCCTGCCGAGTGGTGAAGTCGTTCTCGGTGTCGCCGTCGAAGTTGCCACACAGACCCCCGACCCTTCCCCGCAGACTGGGTGCCAAGCGAACATACACACGCATGCCTGACCAATGACACACAAGTGGGGGACATGAGTGGGAGGATTGTGTGCTATGCAGTGTGTGTGTGTGTGTGTGTGTGTGTGTGTGTGTGTGCGTGTGTGTGTGTGTGTGTGTGTGTGTGTGTGTGTGTGTGTGTGTGTGTGTGCATGTGTGTGTGTGTGCTGTCTAGTGTGTGTGTGTGAGTATGTGTGTGTGTGTGTGTGTGTGTGTGTGTGCTGTCTAGTGTGTGTGTGTGTGTGTGTGTGTGTGTGTGTGTGTGTGTGTGTGTATGTGTGTGTGTGTGTGTGTGTGTGTGTGTGTGTGTGTGCTGTCTAGTGTGTGTGTGTGTGTGTGTGTGTGTGTGTGTGTGTGTGTGTGTGTGTGTGTGTGTGTGTGTGTGCGTGTGTGTGTGCTGTCTAGTGTGTGTGTCTGTGTGTGTCTGTGTGTGTGTATGTGTGTGTGCTGTCTAGTATGTGTATGTGTGTCTGTGTGTGTGTGTGTGTGTATCAGTGATTAAGTGTCAAGCAGGATATTTGGTGTCATGAAGTGAGTATTTCCCCTAAGCTGCAGTGAAATATAGTTCAAACAAATCAGGCAGTGTGATGATCTATCAAAAACAGACTACAACATAAACTCCTCTGGCATGACATTGACAATCAGGAGGTGCTGCAGCATCCAACTTACTGAGAAATGGAAACAACTTCAAGTAAGAATGCTCAACACTCCCACTCCTCCTGCCTGCCACATTATCTGCCCCCCCCCCCCAATATGACTTTAAAAAGACACTTTATACAGATGCTATTATGGGCTCTAAAAGTCTGTGGAATGTGTGGATGCACAGGGCCGTCGCAACAAGGCAGGCAAACCAGGCAATTGCCTGGGGCCCCAGGCTGAAAGGGGCCCCCAAGATTGACTGTTTAATCATTTTAGTAGTTATGTTGGTGGTGTTTTTCAACAAAAAATGACTTTAAACTGGAGTTAGACAACTGTACAATACAGATAATTATATTGATGATGTTTGAAAATTCTAACAATGTGGTTCATGTAAGTATTTACAGGCAGTGAAGGGCCCCCATGTCCTGTTTGCTTGGGGCCCCCTATGTACCTTGAAACGGCCCTGAGGATACACAACAACTTACCATGATTTGCAACTTTCACAAAGAGTCAGTTCCGAGGCACTCAAGATGCAGTATAAAAAAGGTTTTATTAGGCTACAAAAATTGTCTACGTGTTTCGGCCTCAAAGGCCTTCATCAGGATCTTTCTTGACATTTGTAAAACCTTTTTGTATACTGCATCTTGAGTGCCTCGGAATGGACTCTTTTTGAAACTATTTCTGAAATCCCTGCACCGAAGAGCACCAGGTGTCAGTTATATCCTGCAGCACTCCAGAAATACCTTTTTCTAAACATGATTTGCAACTTTTTTGCACAATTCATTTCTCAGTATGACTGTATTTATTGTTATTCTGTGATTGTCTCACGTGTATCTTGAATGGCTGTTGGTCCCTAGCCAGGCTGCCAATCAACTGACTAGCGCCCTCTTGAGGCTTGGGGAGAAAGAGCTTTACTATGCTATGCCTATAAGGCCCATGATCTACCATAAGTGGCCATATCTAATGTGTTCCCATGGGAACCCACCTCCATCCCAGAGCAGTGTGACTCCAAGGCGAGAGGAAAGAGGTTTACAATGCTAGCGCCCTCTTGAGGGATGGGGTATAATAATGCCATGGGAACCCACCTCCATCCCAGAGCAGTGTGACCCCGAGGCGAGAGGAAAGAGGTTTACAATGCTAGCGCCCTCTTGAGGGATGGGGTATAATAATGCCATGGGAACCCACCTCCATCCCAGAGCAGTGTGACGCCGAGGCGAGAGGAAAGAGGTTTACAATGCTAGCGCCCTCTTGAGGGATGGGGTATAATAATGCCATGGGAACCCACCTCCATCCCAGAGCAGTGTGACCCCAAGGCGAGAGGAAAGAGGTTTACAATGCTAGCGCCCTCTTGAGGGATGGGGTATAATAATGCCATGGGAACCCACCTCCATCCCAGAGCAGTGTGACTCCAAGGCGAGAGGAGAGCGAGACGAACAGCCCCACCCTCTCCAGAGCCAAACCACTGCCAGAGTAGCGCTTAGGGAGAGACACAGCCATGCCGTTCACCGTCACCGCCTTACCTGTAACACACACACATACACACACACACACATAGAGAGACATACATACAGCATTCTATGCTCATTATGAGGTATGTGACGGTAGTGTTATAAAGCAGTTACACTTGCTAATGGATAGTGTTTTATAACACGTCATATAGTATGCTTATAACACGTGGATGGCGGTGTTAATAGTGCAAGCAGTAATTAATCATATAGTGTAATGTAAAGTGTATTATTGCATGAGTTTTTTCTAGTCTGGCAACCCCAATTTTACCCTTTTCTTAGTTTTAGCTTAGCATAGAGACCAAAATGCTTTTACCCACATATGTAACTCCAAGTAAGACTGTGAGTAAGGTGACCAGAGGTGGAACAGTCCTTTAAGTGTGTGTGTTGTGTGTGATCCTCACCCCGTAGCATGTGAATAGCGGTCTTGCCGACGGTGAAGGTGACGGATTTGGTGCAGGTGACGCCGGTGCTGCCGCAGGGCACGTTCTCGGCTGTGACGCTGAACATTCCGCCGTTCTCCTGCGCCAGCACATACTCGCAGTCCCCCAGGAACGAGTAGCAACGCCCCGTCAAACGTCACGTAGTGCGGGTCGCCCGTAGCAACGCAGGTGCCAGCGCACAGGGACTGCCCACAATGCCAGCGCCGCGCTCGACACACACTACACACACAGATGAAGAGTGTTACGCTCGACACAAACACTGAACGCACAGATGAAGAGTGTTACGCTCGACACACACTAAACACACATATGAAGAGTGTTACGCTCGACACAAACACTGAACGCACAGATGAAGAGTGTTACGCTCGACACACACTACACACACAGATGAAGAGTGTTACGCTCGACACAAACACTGAACGCACAGATGAAGAGTGTTACGCTCGACACACACACTAAACACACATATGAAGAGTGTTACGCTCGACACACACTACACACACATATGAAGAGTGTTACATATGACACACACTACATGAAGAGTGCTATGCACGACACACAACACACACTAAATACAGATGAAGAGTGCTACACACGACACACACTACACACATAAGGAGAGTGTCATTATGCATGACACACACTACAAAAAATTAAGAGTGTGATGCACAACACACACTACATACAAATGAAGAGCGCAACACACACATACAGTTAAAGAATGCAAAACACACACAACACACACTAAACACAGATGAAGACGAATGTGACCTTTTGGTGTCAGCAAAACATAGATGCTATTAGAGGTACGTGATCTGATAAACACGACACACACTAAACACAGATGAGGAGTGTGACCTTTCAGAGTCAATAAAGCTTAGACACTATTAGAGGTGCAGTACGTGATCTGATAAACATTCATGTCCAAACTCCAGGAATAAAGCTGCTGTCGCAGGGCGAAGTTACCGTAAAATAACAGCAATCAATCCCCATTTTGCAAATATCACTTTG
>JAODXP020001375.1:0-12500 GCA_027497455.2 Sardinella longiceps | reverse complement strand
CCATGGCATTGCAAATGTAACTACCACCTAAACACAGATAAAGCGTGAGGGGGAATCAATACTCAGGGTTGCTTCTAGTCCTTCATGGAGGGGCGGCTCTTTAAATCAAACTGACAGCAGTTAAAGAGAGACTCACTGTCTCACTGGGACGCTAATGAATACAGTTAAGCCGTCTGCACACCGGCTCCAGGAGCACTCTCCAATTTGACTAGTTCTCAACGAGTCTAGTACAGTAGCCTGTGGAATCAACAATGGATGTCAATGGACGACGCCTACAAAATATACTTCAATCGTAATTCACAATAGATGGCGGAAGAGTTCAGCGCTGGTGTGCGGGGTTGCATTGAAAATGATGGAATAGAATGTTGGAAGAGGAGTGCTCAGCACGGTGTCGGAGCCGGTGTGGAGGCGAACCTCTTAGTGGAGACAAGACTCAGCATCATTGCCTTGAATGGCATCACAGAATAGAAACAGATATGAAATATGAATCCATGAAGTCCATTGAGTGTATCTAAACACACACACACACACACACACACACACACACACACACACACACACACACATTTTCAGCTGCAGCAGGCCAAGCTCTGATTGGGGGTCATGACAGTCCAGTCCATGATGACCATTGAGTGTATTTAAACACACACACACAAAAACACACACACACACACACGCGCGCACACACACACATCTATTCAGCTGCAGCGGGCCAAGCTCTGATTGAGGGTCATGATAGTCCAATCCAGACCTGTCCCTGCTGAGTCACGGGCTCCTTATCTCCTATTGGCTAATAAAGACCCACAGAGTCCGTCATATAAAAGCAATAATCTTATCACATGGCCATCGTAAAAAGCCAGACTGATTGGCTGACCGTTTTTACACGGCTCCATTCTTTCTTTCTTTCTTTCTTTCTCTTTATCTCTTTGCACGGCTCCATTCATTCATTCATTCATTCTTTCTTTCTTTCTTTCTTTCTCTTTCTTTCATTTCTCTCATTCTCTTTCTTTCTCTTTTTCACTCGCTCTGTCCTGTCTCTTTCTTTCTTTCTCTTTTTTCCTACCTCCTACTATTCCTCTTTCTTTCTCTCCCTCTGTCCCCCTGTCCCCCCCGCTCTCTCTCTCTCTCTTTCTGCTACCCTTTCTCTGTCAGTCTCTCTTCCTGTCTCTCCCTCTTTTCCTTGTCTCTCTCTCCCTCCTTCCACCTTTATCTCTTAATCTTTCCCTCTTTCTCTCTCTCTCTCTCTCTCTCTCTCTCTCTCTCTCTCTCTCTCTCTCTCTCTCTCTCTCTCTCCCTGTTCCTTGTGATAGAGTCCATCATTGCTTCATTCCCATGCAATCCAGCTAACCCCCACTACTAAATCATAAAGATGCTGACCTCTGGACAACTTGATTTCATTTCCCAGGAACTTATCTGGCACCTGATGAGGAAATCTCTCACCTGGACACAGGTGTCTCAAGTGGCCAATAAAAAGGCTTTATCAAGAGCCAGATCAGCACTACCAGCCAGAGACAGGTGCCATTCATATCAGGCCACCAGCTTGCTTGATCTTGACCTACATTCAATGGGTTATATCTATCAACTGTACCAACACTGGCTTAGGCTGGAGGAGATGGATAGATAGATAGATAGATAGATAGATAGATAGATAGATAGATAGATAGATAGATAGATAGATAGATAGATAGATAGATAGATAGATAGATGGACTGGGACCTATTATAATATGATAGTTGCAATAATTGCTACTGTCTGAATGATCTTTTGACTCCATGAGGGGAATTCAGCCTCTGAATTAGTAAGACACACACACACACACACACACACACACACACAAACCTGCTATTCTTATAAACAAGCTCAGGGATCTTGGAATGCAGTCTACTCTGTGCAACTGGATCTTCAGCTTCCTAACTGGTAGACCTCAGGTGGTACGGGTGAGTGACCATATATCTACATCTATTACCCTCAACACAGGGGCACCACAAGGATGTGTTTTAAGTCCTCTATTGTACTCCCTGTACACATATGACTGTAATGCTACACATAATTCTAACATCATTGTTAAGTTTGCCGATGACACAGCAGTTGTTGGTCTCATTTCAAACAACAATGAACAGCCATATTTGGAGGAAGTAGAGCGATTAACATGCTGGTGCCAGGACAATAATCTACTCCTAAATGTTTCAAAGACGAAAGAGATGGTCATTAACTTTGGACGTAGTCAACAGAGAGATTATCACAAACTTAACATTAATGGCTCTCATGTGGAGAGGGTGGAGAGTTTCAAGTATCTTGGTGTCCATTTCACTGAACACTTCACATGGACCAGGCATGCAGATTCCCTTGTTAAGAAGGCTCTTCAGCGTCTTTTTTTAAGCTACCTCAACATCTGCTGAAGAACTTCTACAGAGCCACAATTGAAAGTGTTCTAACAGGGAATTTAACAGCATGGTATGGAAACTGTACACAGCAAGATCGGAAAGCTCTGCAAAGGGTGGTGAGGTCAGCAGAACGATCCATGAGGACTAAACTACCTAATCTAGATGACCTCTATGTCAGGAGATGCAGATTAAGAGCGAGGAAAATAATCAAAGACACCAGCCATCCTAACCATAGCCTCTTCTCTGTGCTGAGGTCTGGGAGGCGTTACAGGAGCTTGAAAGCAAGAACTGAGAGGTTGAGGAAAAGTTTTTATCCTCAAGCTATTCGTACTTTGAATGAGGACCACAACGCATAATGACAATTTTCTTGTATATACTTAACTATCACTTTCAGATCTTTCTTTATTTATTTTTTTATATTTAATTAATTGAAGCACACAGTCATTGGAGTCAGTGGACCAAGCATTTCACTACAGATTGTACTATGTATTTATTTGTATGTGACAAATAAAATTTGATTTGATTTGATTTGATTTGATTTGATACACACACACACACACACACACACACACACACACACACACACACACACACACACACACACTCACACACACACACACACACACACACACAGGGAGTGGAAACAGAGCTGTGGTCAGGTTATTGACTCAAGGAGCGATAAGGAGATCAGTGCCTTGCTCCAGACATGGACGTGTTTCACATGTTTCTGGTTGGGGATCAAACTAATTAACGGACCAACCTAATGTGACAAACTCGAGACCCCGAGACCCGGCCGGGCTTTCATGTTCCAATCCAGCACACCAGCACCAGCTTCCAATACAATCATTTCCTAAATCACAGAATGGTGTCCATCTTTGAAAGAGCGCTGGGTATTATTCTTTATATCAGTGGGCATTTCATTTCTTGCTTTACAGATGGGACTAAACAAATGCCCTGGTCTGGAATATTCTGTCATGTGGCCTCAGCAGGGGAAGACAGCAAATCTGCACAATTTATAAGTAGGCACAATTGAAAGCTTTGATTTTTTAGAAGACAAATTGTGGAGAAGAGAGAACTGTTGTGTTTGTGTGTGTGTGTGTGTGTGTGTGTGTGTGTGTGTGTGTGTGTGTGTGTGTGTGTGTGTGTGTGTGTGTGTGTGTGTGTGTGTGTGTGTGTGTGTGTGTGTGTGTGTGTGTGTGTGTTTGTATGTGTTTGTATGTGATGAAGAGCAAGAGGATGAGGAATGAGGGTCTATAATCAGGCTACAGCAGGTCCTACAAGGTGTTGCAGCAGTTCTGTGCGATGCTGCTAGGTTGGTGGAAAAGAAAGGACTGGTGTGTGTGTGTGTGTGTGTGTGTGTGTGTGTGTGTGTGTGTGTGTGTGTGTGTGTGTGTGTGTGTGTGTGTGTGTGTGTGGCTACAGCAGGTCCTACCAGGTGTTGCAGCTGTTCTGTGCAGTGCTGCCAGGCGGGTACATCTTCTCTCCTCTCTGGCAGGGGCACATGCTAGCGGGCACACACTGGCCCTGGTCGTCCTGCACCAGGCCTGGTGGGCACTGGCAGCCTGGCACGCAGCTGGGGGTGGCATGGGCATCGGCATCGGAGCGGTCGCAAGGCCAGCCCTGCCGCAGGTCACTGCAGGATACCCCACATGCACGGCCACACTCCTGGTGGACCTGACCGCCAGAACACTTCACAGCTGGGGGAAAGAGAGATAGGTGAGTGTGTGTGTGTGTGTGTGTGTGTGTGTGTGTGTGTGTGTGTTTACACGCACGGTCACACTCCTGGTGGACCTGACCGCCTGAACACTTCACAGCTGGGGGAAAGAGAGATAGGTGAGTAGGTGTGTGTGTGTGTGTGTGTGTGTGTGTGTGTGTGTGTGTGTGTGTGTGTGTGTGTGTGTGTGTGTGTTTACACGCACGGCCACACTCCTGGTGGACCTGACCGCCAGAACACTTTACAGCTGGGTGAAAAAGAGATATATGAGTAGGTGTGTGTGTGTGTGTGTGTGTGTGTGTGTGTGTGTGTGTGTGTGTGTGTGTGTGTGTGTGTGTGTTTACACGCACGGCCACACTCCTGGTGGACCTGACCGCCAGAACACTTCACAGCTGGGGGAAAGAGAGATAGGTGTGTGTGTGTGTGTGTGTGTGTGTGTGTGTGTGTGTGTGTGTGTGTGGGTGGGTGGGTGTAAATGAGAGTGCGAGTGTGTGTGTGTGGTCTGGAGCAATACACTCCTGATGGACCTGACCACCCGAGCTGGGGGATGAATGTGAGAGATAGGTTTGAACACAGAGAAGAGTGTGTGAGTGTGTGTGTGTGTCTCTGTGTGTGTGTGTGTGTGTGTGTGTGTGTGTGTGTGTGTATGTTTGTGTGTGTGTGTGTGTGGCGTCCTTACGGCAGAAGGTGTGGTTCCTCCAGCTGATGGACACTCCCTCCTGAGCGCAGTGGCGGGCGTAGGCGGTAAGGACAGTACACTGGCATGGCCTGTTGGGGGCGCAACTGCACACGTCGCTCAGACACAGACGCATGTATGGCTCGCGCTCCACCACGTCATGGCACGGCTAAGACACACACACACACACACACACACACACACACACACACACACACACACGTCACACAGACACAGAAGCATGTAAAGCTCACATGTCACATGTAAGGAGTATTTGTGAAAACGTCACTGTGTATGATGGCACACACACTCTGCGTGCTGTCTGCATTGTGTGTTTGTGGCACAGGGGTCTGTGTGTGTGTGTGTGTGTGTGTGTGTGTGTGTGTGTGTGTGTGTGTGTGTGTGTGTGTGTGTGTTGTACCTGGAAGACGGCACTGTGTATGATGGCACACACACTCTCTGCGTGTTGTCTGCGCTGTGTGTAGGTGGCACAGGGGTCAGATACGGTGCCCTGTGGTACGGGGCAGCTGCCGGCGGTGAACTTGCTGGCGAAGGACGTAACGCTGCTCTCCACGTCTCCCTCCGGCGTGGTGAAGTCATCGTGCTGACTCCAGCTCAGCGTGCCACACAGACCTCGCACCTGAGACACACACGGGCACAAACAAAAGTGAAACGCAAACACAAGTGTGCAACTTAGTATCTCGCAGTTCTGAGTCATACATGATCTTCCAGGTACCTCCAGGCTCCAGAGTAGCTGAGCCCCAAAGGTGTGTGTGTGTGTGTGTGTGTGTGTGTGTGTGTGTGTGTGTGTGTGTGAGGTACCTTATTGGCGAATCCCGGCTGTAGTGTAATCAGTGCTAGAGGTCCCTCTAGGCTCCAGAGTAGCTGAGCTCCAAAGGTGTGTGTAAGTGTGTGTGTGTGTGTGTGTGTGTGTGTGTGTGTGTGTGTGTGTGTGTGTGTGTGTGTGTGTGTGTGTGTGTGTGTGTGTGTGTGTGTGTGTGAGGTACCTTGTTGGCGAATCCCGGCTGTAGTGTAATCAGTGCTAGAGGGCCCTCTAGACTCCAGAGTAGCTGGGCTCCAAAGGTCTGGATGAGCCCCAAACGTGTGTGTGTGTGTGTGTGTGTGTGTGTGTGTGTGTGTGTGTGTGTGTGTGTGTGTGTGTGTGTGTGTGTGTGTGTGTGTGTGTGAGGTACCTTGTTGGCAAATCCTGGCTGTAGTGTGATGAGTGCCAGAGGTCCCTCTAGGCTCCAGAGTAGCTGAGCTCCAAAGGTGTGTGTGTGTGTGTGTGTGTGTGTGTGTGTGTGTGTGTGTGTGTGTGTGTGTGTGTGTGTGTGTGTGTGTGAGGTACCTTATTGGCGAATCCTGGTTGTAGTGTAATCAGTGCCAGAGGTCCCTCTAGGCTCCAGAGTAGCTGAGCTCCAAAGGTCTGGATGAGCAGGAACATGGAGGAGCTTCTCCGCACTACTAGATCCCCCGTCACCACCGGCAATGCCTCCAAACGCCCGTTAACACTCACCGCACCTGACACAACACACCACAAACACATGCAGTACACATACACACACACATATGAACACACACACACACACACACACACACACACACACACACTCATATACACAAACACATGTACATACACACATTCACAGACATGTAAACACACAGACACGCAAACAAACACACACACACACACACACACACACATGCACGCACGCACGCACACACACACACACACACACACACACACACACACACACACACACACACACACACACACACAGGACATGGACCATAAGAAATAGGGCTTTCCCATAGGTTCAGGTGGATGTCTAGATTGATGTAGTTGTATGAATGACAGACAGTGCGAGAGTCCCAGTATTGGTCAGTGAATGTTCTAGAAGCGTACCCGTATCCGTGACGATGACTGTGGTGCGGAGCGCTGTGACGGACATCTCCCTCAAGCAGCCTCTACCCCCTCCTCCACCAACACACTCTCCAACGCGCACAGACACCTCCAGTTTCCTGTCCACAAAGTCCTTTACACACACACACACACACACACACACACACACACACACACACACACACACACACACACACACACACACACACACGCACACATGCACACATACAGACATGGACACTGTCAAACTGACATTTTTATCACTGCACAGTTGAGACGTTTGATGTTTGCTTGGCCTTGAAGCAGAGAGAGTAAAATATAAGGGAAATAAAAACAAGTCCCAGAGCTGAAAAAGCTGGCAGCTTGGGAGCATGAAAGTCCTGCTGCCATGTAGTAATTCTGTAGCACTCTTAGCTGGGCCGCCTCGCTGTGAAGCTGAGCTGAGCTCAATAAATTCAGCATGTTTAGTGTGGAACTGTGGCCACAAATGGTGGTGGTAGTGTAGGTAGGTGATGCTGTTTTTTGAAGCCGAACCTTTAACACTGTGCATGGCACAAAAACACTCATACAGTAATACATGTGGTCAATCGGACTAGAGAGACCAGACATTACAAGAGACACACAGTGTTCACAGTGGTCAAATTATAGGATGTAGGATGCTAGCCTGACATAGCCCGCCCATAATACGGACCATGTTCATCCGTACTCATAGTCTGGGGACGGTCTTCTGGGGTGGGATTACATCGTTTCAAACCAGAACTGAATGCCCTCCCCACCGCCCTATAATAGCTTTAAGTGAAAGAAACCCCAGACCAATATGGAGGAATAGCAGTATAATGGGCGTGCTATGTCAGGCTAGTATGACACATGGCCTTGTGTCCAGCATTACCAAAACAAAACAAATTTTATCTTTCTTATCTTATTTTTTTATTACTCTGCACTTTATCACTTTAACAGGCATCTACAGAATCCTAGATTTTAACTAAATTGAAGCATATGATACTGTATTCTGTGAATATTTTACACTTTTCTATTTACTAATATGAGCTCAAATGCATCAATATCTCGTTTGATATGTGCACAGTGCACTGATGGTGTATTTGTTGAATGGCAATAAAACAAGTCTAAGTCTAAGTCTAAGTCAAACCTTTGGTCCAAACGAACCCCAGGTCCAGTCTATAGGACCAAGTGTGAATGCACCCTTAGTGTCAATGGTGCTCTGCCCTCAACACCACCTCACACACCCCTCCGCTTACCATCACTCACACACACACACACACACACACACACACACACACACACACACACCATTACCTCCACTGCAGTGAAGCCACAGTCGCCTCCCTGAAGAGTGTATCGCTTCTTGTCAAAGGTTGTGACCTGCAGTCCACCAATCAGAGAGCACTGAGCTGCACACTTCTCCCCCGAGCAACGCCATTGGCCAGCTGTGCAAACACTGAGAGAGAAGGAGGGAGAGAGAGAGAGAGAGAGAGAGAGAGAGAGAGAGAGAGAGAGAGAGAGAGAGAGAGAGAGAGAGAGAGAGAGATGTTGATGTAGAACAATTAAGTAATGTGATGTCTTGAAGACCCAAGACATTACTTAAATGTTCTACATCAACATCAGTTAAAATGTTTATAAAAAAGGCAGCAATTATACTTTTGAGATCATTCATCATAAGTCCCAAAAGCAATTAGTACAGATACAAACTTACTGCTAATATTAAAGCTATTGAGAAAATAGTTTTAGGGTGCTTTCATAACTAGCTTGTTGAGACAGATGATTCCTTTCGGTCCCCATAGAGCTTCTAATCATGATTACAGTTGTTTAGTTGAACCAGATGAATGCTTCCAGGGAAGGGCGCTAACGGCTCTACATTACATCCTCTCTGGTCCACATACAAGTAGACCTCTTACTGATTATAGTCTGAGTTGTATGTTCATTACTCTAGAGTGCTATTATATATTAGGACACACACTGAGTATTACACCAATCCTAGCCTTTACCCCTTCCTCTGTGCATACTACTGCACATGTGTAGTATATGTAGTATACATACTATCAATGGCACACCATGTGTTACACTGCTGCTGAATGGTGTCTCACAACACCACACTCACCATACATCCTTGCATCCTTGCATCCTTGCATCCTTATTCTCGCCGTGTGTTACACTGCTGCTGAATGGTGTCTCCCAACACCACACTCACTCATGCACCCTTGCATCCTTGCACCCTTGCACCCTTGCATCCTTGTACTCACCATGTGTTGCACTGCTGCTGAATGGTGTCTCCCAACACCACACTCACTATGCATCCTTGCATCCTTGCACTCACCATGTTACACACATACACCACTATACACACACAAACACACACACACACACACACACACACACACACACACACACACACAAACACACACACAAATACCCACCTCTCCGACACACAAACACACACACACATACACAATGGCATACCATGTGTTGCACTGCTGCTGAATGGTGTCTCCCAACACATCAACACCACACTCACCATGTATCCTTGCATCCTTGCACCCTTGCAGCCTTGTACTCACTGTTGTGTTACACTGCTGCTGAATGGTGTCTCCCAACACCACACTCACTCATGCATCCTTGCACCCTTGCACCCTTGCAGCCTTGTACTCACTGTTGTGTTACACTGCTGCTGAATGGTGTCTCCCAACACCACACTCACTCATGCATCCTTGCACCCTTGCACCCTTGCATCCTTGTACTCACCATGTGTTGCACTGTTGTTGGATTGTGTCTCCCAACACCACACTCACTCATGCATCCTTGCACCCTTGCACCCTTGCAGCCTTGTACTCACCAAGTGTTGCACTGTTGTTGGATTGTGTCTCCAGGCTTGTAGGAGCGTCGGCGGTGGAAGCAGGGGCAGTCGTCTCTCCTGAGGCACTCCCCCCCCTGGAGGAAAAGCCCGGGGGGGCACTCACACCCCCCCACACACTCCTCACGACACTGGCCCGACGCCGAGGGTAGGGGCGACGAACAGCTGGCAGGGCACGACGACACGCAGTCTGAGAATACGTGACCCTTAGGACACACACGAGCTGAGAGAGGGAGAGAGAGAGAGAGAGAGAGAGAGAGAGAGAGGGAGAGAGAGAGAGATCACTGTTGAAATGGTGGTCAAAGTAGTATCAACCATTCAACTGGAAAAGCACAAAGCTCGTTCTATAATAGTAATAGGGCAGTTTGTCTGTCTCAGTGTGTGTGTGTGTGTGTGTGTGTGTGTGTGTGTGTGTGTGTGTGTGTACCACAGAGTCTGTGGCATCTACAGCTGATGATGACGTGTTGTTGGGCTGTGTGTGTGTGTGTGTGTGTGTGTGTGTGTGTGTGTGTGTGTGTGTGTGTGTGTGTGTGTGTGTGTGTGTCTGTGTGTGTGTGTGTGTGTGTGTGTGTGTGTACCACAGAGTCCGTGGCGTCTCCAGCTGATGATGACGTGTTGTTGGGCACACTCTCGGGCGTAGCTGGCCAGAGTCTGGCACACAGCTCCCTCCCTCTCAGAGCTGGGCAGACTGCAGTACAGGTACAGACACGAGTCCACATACACCGCTGGGTCAACCTACACACACACACACACACACACACACACACACACACACACACACACACACACACACACACACACACACACACACACACACACACACACACACACACACACACACACACACACACACACACACATAAAACCATCAATACCGTTATAAACACACACACACACACACACACATACACACACACACATAAAACCATCAATACAGTGAACACATACACCACCATACACACACACACACACACACACCGAGCCACACACTGTCTAACTGTGCAAATGTGTGTTCCCTTACCCGATGGTGGCACTGTGAGAATGGCGTCTCCAGTAGCCTATGGCAGGCTGACTCCGCCTCCCCCCGCAGAGCAATACTTCCTGTGATGTCACAACTGTGGCCCAACTCTGCTGCATCACTGCAACCCTGGGACACAGAGACACAGCACAGTAAACTACATTACTCACAAGACATTGCACAGTCGAGAAACAATAGTAAGAGAACATCTTGTCACACCCAATGAATGCAAATGATATCTGATGTGAATAATTATATTTTAGCAGAATAAAGCCGTCTGCACACCAGTTTCAACAGCATTGTCGGAGCACTTTCCAAATCGGCTATTATGCAACGAACCTAGAACAGTAGCGTGTGAATCAACAATGGATGTCAAAGGACAGCTCCGACAAAATAGACTTCAATCGTAATTCACAATTGACGGCGGAAGGTTTTGGTGCTGGTGTGCGGTGTTGCATTGAAAACAATGGAATGGAATACTGGAAGCGGAGTGCTCAGCACTGTGTCGGAGCCGGTGTGCGGACCACTTAAGGATCAGGCTATGGGTACAGACCTCCGTTGGCTTATCAGACACACGCCAAGAGTTCCCAAAGCTTGCAGCATAGGCTGACACACTCCCACTGGCCAAGGTGAAGTCATCTGCATACACACACAAACACAAACATACGCACATACACACACACACACACACACAGGATCAGAGGTAGTCAGGACTTACAGAATTCCATGGCAGTCATTTACAGCAATCAATTTAATCTACTGATCCACAAAAACACAAACTAAAAGAAAATAAGTGAGTAAACCTAAACAATGTTAGGTAGGCTAGGTTGTTAGCTAGAACTAAAACTAACGATTAATATGAATGACAGCGTTCACACCACAACTATAACGACAACGTCATGTGGAATATGTGGATATCATTAGGGATCACTTTCAGAGAGTTTTTTAAGAATGGTAAAAGGCTTATTAGCCAATCAGAAGGCATGGAATTCTAGGCAATAATTCATTTGCATGAAGACCTACATTACCAAAGATCTATGACGAGATGGGCTGCAACTTTTCTAAAAACCAGCAACATTGTATAAACTCTGAAACTGTGATTTGACATGTTGAATCTTTTGTGAAGGTTTACAACTGCTTGCAACGCCATGCAATGATTCATTCACACCACTGCAACTCCTCTCTAAAACTGTCTCATCTCGTTGTGGATCTTCAGTCTGAATTGGCCTTTACAGCCGATACATCGCTCTCTCTCTCTCAATTCAATTCAAATATGCTTTATTGGCATGACAAATCAGTACATTGTATTGCCAAAGCTTAATATTGCTACAATAAAATATATGAAATATACTCTCTCTCTCTCTCTCTCTCTCTCTCTCTCTCTCTCTCTCTCTCTCTCACCATTGGGGTTGCTATTGTAGATGCCACACAGGCCTCTCGTGTTGCCTAGGTGATCAGCGGTCACTGTCAGGTAGACGGTGTTGTCCATGTCAAACTTCACACGCACACCGAGACCACTCTCCACAAACACAAAGTCCCCCAGCCAGTGGACACTTACACCTGCAGAAAACACGCACACACACACACACACACACACACACACACACACACACACACACACACACACACAGAGCACATTGGCATTATCCATCACATTCCTCATCCACACTAACTCACCAACCGACCTGAGCAGCCAAAATACATCTTTTGTCTGTCACTACATCTAAAATATTACATTTCTAAAACGTAAGCAAGGGAAATATCTGAAGTTACTAGATTTTAAAAAATACAAATATATAAAATTGGCCTTTTCTCGTCATTTTAAACATCATTTACATTTAGCATTGCCATAATACTTAGTTACAGTAAATGCACAGTAATGCTCCATGAGATTTATTGACCTGGCCCATATGTGGACAGCAGCTTAGTGTTTGTGTGT
>JAODXP020001374.1:0-23418 GCA_027497455.2 Sardinella longiceps | reverse complement strand
TAATAAAGCAAACATTGTGATTTGTAAAGCAAAAATCATTTGAGTGAGATAATGTCTTTACTTTTCTCACATTTGATAAATGAGGAATCCCCTGAAACAACTACGATTATGGTAATCATCAAAGACAATGGAGTTGACATGAAGCGTGATGTAGACGTGGTCGTCCTTCTCAAGAAGCAGAGTAGCTCCATTACTGGCACTATCAGAATAGTCCTCAGAAGCATGATCACAGGCTGTCAGTAAACGCTCATCATTTCTGAACAGGCTCACACAACTGTTGCTTTCCAGTCTTCTCTCATTTGAAAGGTTGAAAAACTGATATAGTATACACCCCTAACAGGCACAATGAATACCCCTGCAAAAGTGAATAAAGGCATATGTGATGTAAACAGAGTGATAAGATCCACACACATTTTTTATCAATTAAGCATATTTGTAACAACAAACTGGAGTTTCACAATTTCAAACTTTGGCAAGAAGAATTTGTCTTTACCTGATGAAGGATTATATGCATCTCCAACATTTGTTAAGATCTTTCGAAAGGGTAAGGTATGTTCAAAGTTCGCTGGGCCTACATGTCCTCCATCTCCCAATGCTGCTGCAAAAGCTACATGGACCTTGGCTACATCTAAAAACGAAACATGGGTTGATACACAATATAGCACATTATCACATAATTAATATGATATAATATTTACAGCTTCATATCAGCAACACAGTAGAGTGAATGGGAGCAATTGCTGATCAGCTGCGCTCAGGTCTGAAAGCTGGCCTATTTATTTGTTATTTTTTGGTGGAGCTTGCCTGAGAACCTCAGAATCAGAATCATGCTCTACATCCATGCTTTCCAAGACTTTGTCTAAACTCTCTATGGAAATAGTCAATTAACTATTAGAAGGTCATTGAATTATCTTGCAAGTATAGCCTACAACATATTTGGATAAAAAAGCTACTTGAAATAATGCCTGAGCGTACATTATGAAGGCCTCTCATCTTACCTCTACTTTCTTCTTTAAGTACTTCAATATCACTGCTACAGTTTTGCAGTTTTGTTTCCATGATCCCTGCTTTGGCTTCAGCAGCTGCTAGCTTGATTTCACTGGCCATCAGTCTGGCCTCCATTACCCTGATGGTGTCGTGCATGGTGCTCAGCTCCAGAGCCAGGTGCTCACAGGTGCTGAGGTGACAGACCTCTGATGGATTTTGGGTATTGTAGTTCTGAATCTCATTACTATTGCCAGATGTGTCCTCAGCTTCAGAGACAACATCTGTATCCAGCACTGCTGCAGCAGCAGGATTCAATGCCAAGGACAGAAACACTAGTGCCAGAGCTTCCTTCATTTTGTGCAGATCTGAGTGAAACTGTCTTAATCACTGTCCTATATATCCTGTCACAGCACAATGTTAATCATTAATCATTATTCTTAATCATTAATCTTTATTTTACTCATAAATAATCTGTTATGACTGTTCACATTCACCAAAAAAAAAACAGTGACATTTTCTGCTCTTGTTTGAATGCAGTGTTGAATGTATGACATTCATTTTCAGGATTGAGGTTGTGAAGAGCACATCCAAATACAGACAGTTGTGATTTGTAAAATCATGTTATAGCAGAAATCTCTCAGTCCACTGAAACTATAATATTGTCTGTCAGCCATTATTGGGATGAATTCACAGATTACCGTGAATGAATGAGTATTTGATGCTCCACCAGAAGAAAGACCTGATGAGGATGAAGCAGATCCAAACAATACACACTCAAGTAAACTGGGTCGACATTTGTTCTGTTCTGTTCTTTTTCCGGAGCAACTGCAAGAGTCTTGACACAAGTCAACGATTTCAAAGATACATTCATTTTGGTTTGAGGAGTCTGCATACTTAAAATCCTTTATTTACTCCATGGCAGGATCCATAAAGACAAAAAAGGATTTTAAGTGTGCAGACTCCTCAAACCAAAATTAATCAGCCTTTGTCTTGCACCTTTTTGGGATGTGCACGATCTTCAACCTCAATTCAAAGATACATTAATCAGATCAACAGACACCTTCAGTGATGAGCATGTCTGTGTCTCACATTTCTGTGTGGTACTAGAGGGAGAAATGTATAGAATATAGACACCAGGTAACACCAGGAGTCAGAGGGAACTCTGGTCTCTGGCATAGGCAACCTATGGTGCCACCAGAGACGGTTAATGAAAGCTTTCACATAATACAGTATCTCTGGTGCCACACTTCAGGTTTTGTTGTATTTCTAGAAAAGAGGGGGCAAAACTCAAATCTGGCCCTGGGTAACAGAAAAATGCTATAGCCAGCCCTGGTCAGTGAGAACATGCACAGTTCCACACACACATTCAACAGCATCACACACAACAGCACCATCGATATTCAATAGCAACCCACACACACACACACACACAATATAGTTTGTTCAGTATGGCAGTATGGCTCAATAAAATATCACTTGACTAGAGGGAGCAAAACTCACATGCACATACACACATTCAACAGCACCTTCACAACAGCACCACAAGCACACACACAAACACACATAGACATACACAAACACACACAATATAGTTTGTTCAGTGTGGCAAAATTATTTAGTTAGCTTTTCATTAACTCATTCCCAGAAGTCAAATGTTGAAGTTGAACATTAACAAGTGAACTAAACACATTTTTATATACTGTATGCAAAACAAGATTTCTATGTCAAAGACTTAGACTCCATAAAATATCACTTAGTTTGTGCATAGCAGCAATAAGAAAAGTTTATTATCAATTAAATCATAAAAGACAAGACTGAAAGCATTCAAAGTCATGAGGTTCAGTAGACAGATATCACTCTAAAGTAAGCGTGAATATTAAAATGTGCTACTTCTTCTATTGAATAAAAATAATATTAAATAAAAATATTTTTTACACTAAAACACATTACTGTACCATGTAAACCTTGTTTGGCCGGGGACAGTGCTAGGACTAATTTTGTTCACATAGCAATTGCTCAGCAGTTGCTATGTGACAAAACTAGTTTGCTGGTCAATTTTAAATCAATCAACTAATAAAATTAAAAATCCAACTGCCTTTGTCTTGGTCTTGGATCCTTTGAGAGAGGGAGAGCTGCGCACATTCAGTCCAATGATGACCAGAGGTCAATTTAAATTGGCATTGAAGAAGCTTGGCTTCAAAAAAATGGGCATAGGTCAAAAGAATGCCACAGTCAAAAAAGCTGTTGCAGTGAAGCACAACAACACAATCATTTCACACTATCAATACCAGTGCTAAATATGTGGTTCTAAATAGGCTATTTTCCATTTGCAAAACATTATCAACATTTGTGTAGGCAATGGGTGTTATAGCCAACATCAATAAGGTTCACCAAAATCATTTGGATAAAACAATATTTTCATTAAAAACGGTTTCAATTACGCAAAATGTATTAGTGAGTAGGACAAGCAGCGCTTGTGACAGTGGAGTGAGTACAGCAGGTTGGGATGTATTAGTGGCTAACATGTTCCTTAAATTAAGTATTACAGTTATTTTGTAAAACAAGAACAACAACAACAACAACAAATTTGCTAGGGGTTGCTGGACAGGTGCTTTGTGAATTATTGTAGCTAAAGCAACTGCAAGCAATCACCTAGTGCTTCCCTTGAGTTTGGCATTTAAAATACCTGTTAGCTCAGAAGATATACAGTATGACAGCTAAGAGACCTAACTTAACATAAAATGAAAATGAGAAACATTTTTACCTGCTACCATTTTATAATCATTTTGACAAAAAGACAAAAACAAAAACAAACTAGAAGCCCTCAGAGAGTGCGAACCTCCGCTAAGGCCATGGGGTCACTGATGCATGGATCACCACCAAAATGTAATAACTTGTTCCTTGTGCCATTCCCAACAACTCCACAAAATTTCATCAAAATCCGTTCATAACTTTTTGAGTTATCCTGCTGACAAACAGACAAACAAACAAACAAACAAACAGACAAACCAACGCGACCGAAAACATAACCTCCTTGGCGGAGGTAAAAAACCAAACAAATAAAAATTCTTCATTTCATTTACATATCCCTTTTCCGCATTGATATGCTAAGCCTTCATCATTCAACCATCTTCAAAATGTTGATTTTGATGAGATGAGTAAAATCTGTCCATGTACAGTACATTATATGTGCACAACTATACCCTGTAAAAATGCAATGTATTAAAACATGCCACCATTGCGAGTGGTTCAAAGGCTGAGGGCCTCAACTTTTGGGATGAAGGTGATAATGTCACTCAGTTCATCCAGACTCTCCTGCAGCTGGCTGGCAGTCTCCCTGATCTGCAGGACAAACTTCATGGTCTCAGATTTCACCTCTGGCTTGGGCTCCCCTGCTTCACCAGGCTGCAGCTCGGTCATGGAGTTGGCTTCACGAAGCTCCAAGGTGTCGGCCTCTAGTGTCCCCCAAGCATCTCCAGTGTCCCCGGCAGCCTCCAGCATCTTCAGTCGCACCGGGTCCTGTGATGCGGCAGCCATCTCTGCCCTTGTTTGTCGGATGTTGTGTATCTCCTTGGCGTCCATGGCGATGAAAAAGGCATCCACGGCCAGGAAGAATGCAGAGAAGATGCCGGTGGCCACCTCAACCACGCGAACGGCCCTGGCGGTCTGGGCTGCTACTTTGCCCAGGTTTGCCACCTGTGCCAGCCTCACTAACTCAGGGATGGCCCCCAGGCCTCGGCCCATTCTGATGCCAACCTTGGCCACGCTCCCTGTTGTGTCTGTCCGCAGGGGATTTCCATCCTCAGCAGATATAGAGAGGTTCAGGGCTTCTAAGCCTTCACAGATGTGCTGGAGGCTGAGCACTACTGAGTTCATCTTCTCCTGGAACTCACGAATGATGTTCTTCACAGCGCGGCGGTCAGAAGCCTGGCTCACCATGTTGGTGATGTTGGAGACGCCTGCGGTTGCACCTCCAGCAACAGCCACCCCAACCCCCACCCCAGTCACGATCAAAGAGGCCCCCATAGTGAAGGGAGCTAGGATGAGACCCACGATGGAGGTGATTCCTCCTGCGGCTCCAATCACCCCTCCAGTCAGGCTGCCCACTGTGGTGCCAAAGTGGCAATTTTCCAGACCATCAGCCAGGGCCCTCAGCTTCTGTAGACTCTCCCTGGAGCTCTGCAACAGTCCGTTCACTCTGAACAAACACATAGCAAACAGAAACACACAAAACAATCAGCACCAGGCAAAGAAATAAAATCCATGTTTACTTTCAGTGCATTCACATGGTAGGAAGCAATCGTTACATCTTTACCCAGCCCAATTGATTGGCAATTGGTTTTCACAACTAATGGGATTACTAAGTGAAAAGAGAATGGCAAAAAATGCTAGTGGGTTGGGTTCACCCAGGTGTCAAGATTAGGTAAATCGTTGGTTACACTTTATTCAAGGTACTGTCATAAGACTGACATGACACTGTCATTAACTATGACATGACATTGTCATGAATCTATCGTAAACTTTATACACCTGTCATGACTTCTGTCATTAAGTGTCACCCAATACTTGTCATGGTTAGGGTTAGGTTTGGGGTTAGGGTATGTCAAAGTCATGACAGGTTTATAAAGTTTATGACTGATTCTTGACAACATCATGTCATAGTTAATGACAGTGTCATGTCAGTCTGAAGGTACCTTCAAATAAAGTGTTACCGTAGTGGGTTTAGGTAAATAGTGTATTTCAACCTTTGTAGAGGAAACTGTATGCAGACCCTTTAACTGGGATTGTTGTTCCAAACGTCAAATGTGTCCTAGTAGTCCATGCTGACATTCTCTTTTAACTCTGAATACCCCCAATAGTAGCAGTAACAGTAAGATTCTGGTAGCTTTGTGAGCATGGACATAAAATGAAGGCAAAGAATCGTGCAACCACTACCACTCTGCCCCCACAACACCTGAGATGTGAGGAAGGCGATGACGTATGGTCTCCATAAAATCTCCTGTGCAGAGGGCCTGCGTTCTGGGTCGGTCCGCAGGACATCGGCGAGAGCTGATGGAGGGCCTTGGAGAACGTATCTGGGAGAGGCGCATAAGAGCCGCTAAGGATCAAAGGAACCAGATTCTCTGCACTGTCTGAGGTGAACTGGGGGCAAAAGAAGAGGAAAGCAGCGACCATTTTAGGAATGAAGACATTTACCACTTCAAGAGAAAGAGGAAGAGAATTGAAAGGAGGAAGAGATTAGAAAGGAGAACATCTTTCAGTCTTGAGTTCTCTAGCATAGTTTCATTCAGAAGGCTTCAAAACTGACTGAGATGAGTAACATTATGTAGAATGTAGTTAAAGGAAAATACCGGAGTGAATTCAAGCATAGCCCTGCTGCACGAGCCCTCTAACAGCAATATATTTCGTATGAAGTGAAAGAATTTCGAACAGCATAGACCTAACGCGAACGCGAAACACTTTACATTGAGTCAATGTAATCTCAGATCTCTTACTTTCGGTTTCCAACAGTCAGGTCCCATTGATTCAGTGTAAAGTGCCTGTTCGCTGTTGTGTTCGCGTTCGGTCTGTGCTGTATCAAATTATTTTGTTCCACTCGCTAACTAGCGCATTTAGCAAGCTATTTCAACAGGGCTATGTTTGAATTCACTCCGGTATTTCCCTTTAAGCGAGAGAATTTGGTAAACCTACTGAGCGCAGACTCCTGGCTCTTCTATTTTCAGATTACCCCCCCCCCTGTTTGACATAGCTGACCTTCTTGGAATACTGTGACTAGGTTGAAATATGCCATTCTCCTTTAAATTTCCTCTACAAACACATTTACAATTTGCTTACAAAACAAAAACAAAGTTATACTTACTGCACTCTCCATCACACACATTTCATAGAGCAAGCAGCCCAAGGACCAAATGTCACTGTATACACACAAATACAACAAACAAAAACACCATTCAGATCTTATGGTTTTAGAAATACTACACTTTACTACACTTAATATACAGTATACTACACATCTACATATATATATATATATATATATATATATATATATATATATATATATATATATATGGGCAATTCCACGAAAAAGTAAACCTCACCTTAAAACTTTAAGTCTCACCTACATGGACATACAAATTCTTTCAGAAAACTTCCAATACAAAAAAGTATTGTCTCGATGTAAATATTCAACTGAGCAAGTTTCGAAAGGATATCTGTTTGTTAAAATGTTTACCCTATTCAGCTATAATGTAAGTCTATGGAGGGGCTTATAATGGGCATAAGTGGGTGATAACACACACAAAGCTGCAATACTATCAGTTATTTTTCATTGTTATAGTACTATTTATCTTGTTACAGGTTAAAATCCACCGTTCACAATTGTTTTGTATCATTTTGGAGGGTTTTTCCAGACGTCACGTCCATAACGTCACATCCATAACGCCATGTCTCCCAATGAAAACCAACTTTTTTTACATTTACATTTGAAATTAAGTCTTTCTCTGTCTTTACTGAGGTGTCCTGTTTGGCATGAATGTAGTAATATTTACATTTCTCTAGAAATTTCACACACTTCACAGCAAAAACTACGCTCTCTCAAAAGTTTGTCCGTTTTTCGTCACGTCCATAACGCAAATTGAAAGGCTCATATTCTTATGATGCAAATCATGATACTATTTTTTTCTGTTTGCCTGTATTCAGCCATGGAGTTTGCAGAAGAATATGAAAAAAAAAATGTGAAATACTGCTAGGTTTGCAGAGGTTATCTGGCCTTTTGTTCATCAATAATGCACGAAAATGTCACGTCCATAACGCTGGAATTGCCCATATATATATATATATCAGCGAAATAAACTGAAAGGATGGTGAAACATTACCTCTTGTCATGATATGTGTCTCCTTTGAGGATTTCAGGGGGAGTGTTTGTTAGTTCAGCTGTGGAATCTTTCACTACTCCAGCTCTAAGACAAAAAAATAAGATCAACAATCAGAAATTTATTCACATTCAATAATTTATGTGTTGATTGAATGGATATATGAGACAGAGAAGATACCTATGTTTGATATCTGGAAGCTCACCCAGACACACAGTCCCAAAGTCAGTGGAGACGATGTGCTATTAACCAACACATGGGAATTAAAAAGACACAAATGAGGAAATTGTTCTATTATCTGTGTTGTGTGTAAAGCTATCAAATGTAGCTATATCAATGTTTTTTTTTTTTTTGCTTTGTTTTGTTTGGCATTTTGAAGTCTTTGCATAGTATATGATAACCGGCTATCAAAGACACTTAAGTCTACATTTCAATAATGATGTGTTTTTTTTTTCAATCAGTGTACTTTACCTGAGGTCGTAGATCTCTGTGGACAATGTTATTAGTATGCAAGTGACTCAGTGCCATGCAAATCTTGACAAAGTAGTCCATTACCTACAATATAGACAAATTATGTTGATCAATTGGATGCAATAGCGAACAAAGTATAAATTACCAACGTAAAAGTACTGATCTATTGACAATATGATTTTGGTGTTTGATAAGAGCACCTCTTCTTCTGTAAATTGTTGTCCATGTTCTCGCTTTGTTTGAATCTTTTTGAATAAATCTCTTCCTTCAAAGTATTCCACCAAAACATAGAATGTACCGCCATCTGTGTGTCAAAAGAAAGTTTTGATTCTTTTGGAATTCCATACCAGCTTCACTGGCTCAACATAATAGTACCATAATGATTAAGTAAGCCATTGTGAATATATGCTTCGGTTAACAAGAATAAAAAAAATGCCATTTTCCTTTATAACAATAACACACCTTTAAAAGACTTCTGATGTCCAATGATATGAGGATGCTGCAGACTTTTTAGAATTTCAGTGACAGTGAAAACATCCTGCAAGACAAGACATTCCAGTATGTTTAATATTCAAATGTCCATGCAAATCCTTTGGAGATCACTAGGCCTAGTGTAAGCAATGCACTATTGTCAGTTCTTGACCAAAAAAAAAAAAGAAAAAGCAAACTGTTTGGCTATTGGGGCAATCGAAGTCGATGGTTAGCAAGCATTCATAGCCTCTGCACACATGCTTTTATTTGAGACAAACATGGTTATCTCTTACCTCTGTGTTTTTATTGATCTGTCTGACCAGATATTGACTGTCATCCTGTGACTTCACGAGGCTGCCTCCACCCTCCTCTCTTATGAAGGTGAAGCCGTGTTGTTGCAGGATGCTTGGCTGGCTGCCCATTTTTACCAATGGTTACACAGGGAGGCGCATGACATGGACAGAACCTACATACATACAGTAAAAGCATATTGGTACTCGCTGCCTTTTGTTCATTGTATTGAAGAAAGGTGTGCTACAAAAAGTAGGCTATACAAATGCAAAACCAGAAATGAAATATAAACTTATGAAAATGGCTTTCAGTTTTGTTTACAGTTAGGCCTAAACGAAACCACCCCTGTTGAGCAACCAACTACTACATATCCATCTGCAGCTGTTATTGGCTTACCATATCACATCGGCCTAATGGTTTTACTCAATAAACACATTAATTCTTTTGACACTCCGCCAAGGTACGCAACTGGTTTCACCAGTCTTGCTCTCTCAACAGACTGAACCAATCGAACAGACACATAGACATGTACACAAAGATATCACAAAACCATACTCCCCCAAATGTTTTACAAATATTAGAGCTTATTTTTTATAGGAAATGATCTACAATAGACACATTATTTCCACAAGATACACTGAGTCTTACAACGTTTCCACAAGTTACACCGAGTCATTATTTCCACCAAGTTACACACTGAAGGAATATGACCAATGAAGAAAGTTATGAAGGTATTTAAAAGTTAGGTCGACAAGTAGGCCAATAGGTCAGGTAAACTCTCTGAACTGTTGTCAGACTGTAATGTCAAGAATGTCTTCGATCAATTTTGTGATCGGCCAAAAGGTTACCCTAAATTGCAGAGCAAAAGTTTTCATGTGCAGAATTCCTCCCATGCGTAACGTTAAGTATCATTCCCTTATTTCCACCAACTAAACTCTATATTATCTAGTTTAACAGTTATTCTTTAAATATTCTTTACTTATTCTTTTCTTCGTAGACATACAGTAGCAGCCAGCCAAACCGAAACAAAACAAACATGCGCCTCTGCAACAGTCTAACACGCCCTAAATATACATCATGAAGGATCAAACGCAGTTGAGAACATATGCGTTTACAAAACATACCTGAAACTTGAGCTATACCAAGGCCTGTCACAAACAAATGGTGATTTGAAGATGTTCCGGAGAGTAGCCTGTCCGATTTTCTTGTTGCTACAACAGCTGCTTCAACTAGTTAAACAAAAGTGAAACTCTGAATAGGCTACGTGAACGTTTGTGTTGCCAGGTAGGCTAATAGGCTGTTTGATATCGCCAGAGTGAAAACAAGAGACTACCTATTTTATTTTCACTGAGATATACAACTTATAGTAAAATATACGACACTTACTCTGAAGTAATCACACACGATTTTAGTGCCAAATAAGCTGTTATCCAAAATCCTTCAATTTTGTCCACATTTGGCAACATCAGCCATAACGTTGTCTGAAGTTTGTTGTGGTCGTTCTTGTTGGCCAACATCCCTTAAAGAGATATGAACACTTTAAGCATATCAGCACCACCAGTGCCAAACAAATTCTGAATCGTCCAAAATATGACTATGGTTTTTAAGTGCTATAATAAGACAAAGCCTTCTAGTGGGGTTGTCAAGGCGAAATGATTGAAGTGTATTTTTATTCTCACAGTCCACTAGCTGGTATGACGCATTCAAAGCCTTCTAGTGGGGTTGTCAAGGCGAAATGATTGAATTGTATTTTTATTCTCACAGAGTCCAAGCTGGTATGACGCTACTTTCCCATGTAGGCCTAGTCCTTGTGAGAATTACCAATGCAGATTTGTAGTCATAGGCTACCGGTCTCCTTTGTTTGTGGTAACAATCAGCCTACTGTCTTTGTATTCTTTCTTTCTCTCTTTCTTTCTTTCTTTCTTTTTCCATCTGTAGGCTTATCCTCCACCAGAGGGCACCCTATGGCTTACACTTGTGCCATCTCCTACACACACACACACACACACACACACACACACACACACACACACACACTGGGGTTAAAGTGGGTTGGAACGCGGGGGTACACAGTACTGGCACCTCAGATAAATTAACAATATTATCCCATTCTTCTTCTATACATTTTTCTTTGTTTGTGCCGACACAAAATATTACAGTTCCCCCTCCTGCCATATCATACATTGACTGACCATTAGTGACATCTGAATGATTGACACTGACAACAGATTCATCACTAATTAGAAGAGTTTGGTTTGCTACCCAAATGGCATTAATTTCAGGACAAATTTATAAAGGTGCAACATTTATTTTATTTGGTAAAATAGACATAAGAAAGGCACATGAATGGTTTTATACAGCAAAATAGCTCCTCGAAAATCACAGTACACCTTGCCTTCTTGATAATATTCATTATGAGCAATAGAATGAATAACATATTAGAAATGAATCAGAATAATTCATTCTAAATCAAAATCAAGGAAACTCACATAACACATTTGATATGGTTTGTTATCACATAAAATAAACACACACTCACTCAATAATTATTGATTGCTGATGTGATGGATGAACATAGCCTAGATTTCCCCAAAATTAATTTGATTTTAAAACCTAATAAATGATTTCATTCACTAGTTGTTTATTCATTTCATATGTTGATTACATCTAATTCCATCACAATCTTTTCCAATTCTTTTGTTTCCTTCCTGAGACTGGTTACAAACTTCATTACCGCAGATTTGAATTCGACTGATTCATCCTCCTTGTTCCACATGTTATAGAGCTCCTTGGCATCCATGGCAACGAAGAAGACATCAACTGCAACGAAAAGGCCAGCAAAAACACCTGCCGCCACTTCTGCCACACGCGCCAGTCTGAGTGCTTGAGCTGCTACAGGGGCCATACCTGCAATATTGCCGATGCGCACAACCTTTGCACCTAGATCTTCTCCCATCTTATTTGATCTGTCTTGGGCAAATCCACGGTTTCCACCCTTTGCCTGGCTCTCACTAATGTGCTTTACACAGTTGACAAGAAAGTTCATCTTCTCCTGAAACTCAGTTATGACGTTTTTCACCTTCTGGCGGTCACTAGATTGGCTGACCATGTTGGTGATATTGGCGACACCTGCAGCTGCCCCTCCAGTAACAGCCACCCCAACTCCGATACCAGTCACGATCAGAGAGGCACCCATTGTGAAGGGGGCAAGAGCAAGACCCACGATGGAGGTGATTCCTCCAGCAGCTCCAACCACGCCACCAGCCAAACTCCCCATTGTAGTACGAAAGTGAACTCTCTCTAGACCGTCAGCCAGGTCTTTTAGATTTGTTATACAATCCTTGAGTTCTGCATGCGCTTTTCTTCCCTATGTCATAAACATAAACATACTGTAAGTCCAGGTTAAGAACATACTTACACAGTCACTGCTCTAGATAATTGTAGTCAGTGCCAGACAGTCTTGTCTGCTCTCAATGGGTTTATGGATGGATTATTGAATTCACAATCAAACTGAACAAAGAAAACACAAGGGACCATGAAAAGGATCTTGCCTAATTTTGCTAATGGTCTAACTTGAGAATAAATGAATAAATAAAACTTGAGAAAGACCAAAATAATCACCTGGCTTACAAGACAGTTGATAGTGAAAGGTTGCCACAGAATTTCCTTCACAGTGGCCCTTTTTTCTGGCTCTGGTTGTAGCATTGTAGTCAGCATTTCCTGGAGTTTTTGAGAAAATCTGCCTGGAAGAGGCTCAAAAGATCCAAGCTTCTTTAGTCCTTCAGTTTTAAACTAAAGGGGATGAAGACAGTTAAGTGGTTTTACAGTCATACAAGGCAGCTTTAAGAAGGTGTCAATGAGTTTGTTATTGCTCTTACTCACAGCAGTCTTATGCATACAGAGCTCATACAGTAAGCATCCCAACCCCCAAATGTCACTGCGTGGAAAAAGAAAGGCAACAAGTCAGTATTTCACGTAGAATTATTCTCTTACTGTAAATATATTTGAATGTATTCTGGAGTATACTTTGATAACCTTCAAACATTACTCATACATGCTATTCAGGAAGAATACCAGGCAACACTATAAAGCATAAAGCAACATTTAAACAGTTAATTTACGCAGGTTAACTTGCCCATCTCTAACATGGATTATGCTTTTTGGCTATGCACTTTATTTGCTATGGAAGTGCATGTGATGCTCCGAACGAAATTTCATTGTATTTCTTTGACAATGAAATACCTGAATTGAAAACATCGATCCACAATGAAACAGCATTTGTATAGAGTGAGATGAAATGCCGTTTCATTGTTGATCAAGTGGTATTACATTATGTTACAGTGGTGTTCAGACAAGGCTACAAAACCCAGGGGCTGTAAATGTCAAACAAACACTACAGGTATATGCACTAAAATATAGCAAACTAGGCTCCAGTCAATCACTGACAAGGACGCTAGGGGAAGCGTGGTAGTAAGTCAGTAAGTTTATGATTCCCAGACGTCTTACCAGTGATTGAGTGGAAAGTGGGTTGCTATGTTTGTTTTTCTGTTTGTTGTTACTGGGCCATTATCAGTATTGACGTGCTGCATTAATGCAAGACTCTTATCGGGCAATAAAAAATATTGCTGTTAATCTCAAAGTTGGGTTGGGAGCTGGGTGTCGCAAGCTATGATAACTTTCAACAAGCTATGATAACTTTCACCATGGTAATCCTTAGCTAATGTGGAAGATGCCAGGTTCAGATAAAATTGCAGTTGTCATAGACTTATATTAGTACACAAATGTAGATGCAAACCAGGGCATTCACTTCTGGGGAGGGCATTTCATTCTGGTTTGAAACGATTGGACAGCTCGTCTAATCAGCTTCGCTTATTGGCTGGTAGTCTCTCTACCGATGTAAACCTGCCCATCCCCAGACCATGGATACGGATGAACATTCATATTATGGGCGGGCTTTGTCAGGCTACCAGTAACCTACATGCTGAGGTGAAGTGGCTTATCTTTATAGATTCCAATCCACATCTTCATGATGGCAGGAGGCCACATCAAGTAAAGATAAGTAATGTAATATCACAAATTACTTTGCAATGCACACAAGGGGTTTATGAATGGACTCATTTTCAATTTCAAAACAGACTTGCCTCAGTCAGTATCTCGTGAAACAATAAATTCCTTTAAAGAATTTTTAACTTTGATGAAATAAATGTACCTCTTGACATTGTATGTGGCTCCTTTTTGAACTTCTGGAGGCTTGTCATCTGACCTTTGATGAACACTAGCTCTGAAACATATGAGGTGATTATTTATTTATTCTTCTATTTTTATTTAGCTGGTTTAATACAGATTACAAATGAACAATGGATTGACCATCTAAATCACTTTAATACCTTTCAGTGATCTCTGCAGGCATGCCAAGACGAACCATTCCACAATCAGTGAAGAAAACATTCTGCCAACATTTAAAGAAAGTCAGTGTGTATTTGTGATTATGTTTCTGAGCAGTCACTTTTGTCCAACCCAGTTGAGTTTACAATGTTACAATGTTTATAATGTTAGACGGAAGCCTAACTTTCCCTAAATGCTGAGGGAACTGGCCTGTTATCTTACACATTTGATTCAGAGTGCAACTGACAAAAAAAAAAAACCTGCCAAGAATGATCCCCATTCACATTCACAACATTTCTATTTTTTTAACTGATGTGAACTTGGCAAATTAATGTGAACTGTGAACTTGCATAATGTAGTATTTAAGCTTATACGATTATTCTTTTAAGCATACAATGTTTAGGGGATGGGCTACCACTGCTTTATACTGTATAGAAGCATAAGAAGATTAAGCCTAATTTATCCATATTTTTCTAAGAATTTTCTTCATATGATATGGCCCTATTTATTTATCCCATTTAAATTTCTGTGGTATTTATAAGACATTAAACAAAGATGCAAGAGCTCATCAGCATGCATAGAAAACTGGGCAAGTGAGGTTTAAGATTTTTTTTTTTTTTTACGGAAGAGTATTACCTGAGCTCTTAAGTTTTTGTGGGCAATGTTATTGTCATGCAAATGTGACAATGCCATACAAATCTTCAGAAACCAATCCATAACCTGAGTACAGATTGTAAATAAAATATGAAATCACAAACCACACCAAACAGTTCACATTTAGCGTGATTATTAGAATTAAATTATTTACTATACAATACTGTTAAAATAAATTGATTTCATCTAACCTTCTCCTGCTCAGAAGGTTTCCTTTCTTCTTTTAGGGCTTGAACTTTTTGGGCCAGATTCATCCCCTCCCAGTATTCTGTCAGCACATACAGTTTGCTATTCTCTAAAAGCAAAAATGTCAATGTTATGTCAATTGTCATTGCATGCAATTGCATTAATCAAGTTTCCTACAATAGAAATCTATCATTTGTAAACTTTTGATAGCATTACCCTCTAATGTCAGATGCCCAACGATGTGTGAATGATCCATCTTTTTTAGTAATTCTTTCAAGGTTTCCAAGTCCTTAAGGAAAAATAACCAAAGTCTTACAATAAATCTAAAAATATAATTATATAAATCCTGTAATTGAACAGAAACAATAACATTTTTTCATACCCTAGGCCTACAGAAAAGTTGAACAAGGTATTGTTTGCCATCTTTGGATTTGACCAGGTCACGTTCATCTATCTTCTTCACGAGAGTAAACTCATGTTTTTGAAGTAGGGTCTGTTCGTTCCCCATGGCTGGCTTTGAATATCACGACTATCTATTCAGTCTCAGAAAGTCTGCTATAAGTAGTATGAAGAAGCAATAAACATTTATGTAGTCCACTTTGTCAACTTTGCACATGGGGATAATCTATATATGATACCATATGATCACTGTTAATATGTAAACCTACAGTATGTCACTTTCACTTTTGCATTCAACAGGTGTGTATCCTGATAAGGAGCATTCTGACAACATAACAGGGTTGACTGATCACCTGCATTCATCATTCATCCAATGTTTCATTATCCCATTGAATACCACACATACAGTGTACCTGTTACTACCCATGACGAGACTTTATCAACAGTGTTTTGTTAGGACCTCCTTGCTGATCAAGTGCAATACTGCATTTGCACACCACAACAGTCTTTCATCAATGCTTAAAAAAAAAACAACTAAAAGCAATTCATGTGTTTCATGCTGGCAAGGTTGCAACATCCTTCCTTTTGTATCATTTCATCCTGGACAGCTGATACAATAGAATATTTGTTGTCCATATCCATCTTTGACTTCACAAAATCCACATTTATAACCTTTGCCGTCAATTCAATCTTGATGATGTTTTGAGCCCTCAACTACACCTTCCAGGCAACACTGCCTGCAAGTCACTTCCTTAATCCTAACCCTAAATGTAACCACCTTAACGCTCAACCTGACCCTATCGTCTTCACGAGAGTAAACTCATGTTTTTGAAGTAGGGTCTGTTCATTCCCCATGGCTGTCTTTGAATATTACGACTATCTATTCAGTCTCAGAAACCCTGCTATAAGTAGTATGAAGAAGCAATAAACATTTATGTTGTCCACTTTGTCAACTTTGCACATGGCATGGGGCTAATCTAAATGCGGGAAAAGGTGCTCCCATATGATTACTGTTAATATGTAAACCTATGTCACTTTCACTTTTGCATTCAACCGGTGTGTATGCTGATAAGGAGCATTCTGACAACAACAGGGCTGACTGATCACATGCATTCATCCTTCATCCAATGTTTCATTATCCCATTGAATACCACACATACAGTGTATCTGTTACTACTCATGACAAGACTTTATCAACAGTGTTTTGTTAGGACCTCCTTCCTGATCAAGTGCAATACTGCATTTGCACACCACAACAGTCTTTCATCAATGCTTTAAAAAAAACAACTAAAAGCAATTCATGTGTTTCATGCTGGCAAGGTTGCAACATCCTTCATTTTGTATCATTTCATCCTGGACAGCTGATACAATAGAATATTTGTTGTCCATATCCATCTTTGACTTCACAAAATCCACATTTATAACCTTTGCCGTCAATTCAATCTTGATGATGTTTTGAGCCCTCAACTACACCTTCCAGGCAACACTGCCTGCAAGTCACTTCCTTAATCCTAACCCTAAATGTAACCACCTTAACGCTCAACCTGACCCTATCGTCTTCACGAGAGTAAACTCATGTTTTTGAAGTAGGGTCTGTTCATTCCCCATGGCTGTCTTTGAATATTACGACTATCTATTCAGTCTCAGAAACCCTGCTATAAGTAGTATGAAGAAGCAATAAACATTTATGTTGTCCACTTTGTCAACTTTGCACATGGCATGGGGCTAATCTAAATGCGGGAAAAGGTGCTCCCATATGATTACTGTTAATATGTAAACCTATGTCACTTTCACTTTTGCATTCAACCGGTGTGTATGCTGATAAGGAGCATTCTGACAACAACAGGGCTGACTGATCACATGCATTCATCCTTCATCCAATGTTTCATTATCCCATTGAATACCACACATACAGTGTATCTGTTACTACTCATGACAAGACTTTATCAACAGTGTTTTGTTAGGACCTCCTTCCTGATCAAGTGCAATACTGCATTTGCACACCACAACAGTCTTTCATCAATGCTTTAAAAAAAAAACTAAAAGCAATTCATGTGTTTCATGCTGGCAAGGTTGCAACATCCTTCATTTTGTATAATTTCATCCTGGACAGCTGATACAATAGAATATTTGTTGTCCATATCCATCTTTGACTTCACAAAATCCACATTTATAACCTTTGCCGTCAATTCAATCTTGATGATGTTTTGAGCCCTCAACTACACCTTCCAGGCAACACTGCCTGCAAGTCACTTCCTTAATCCTAACCCTAAATGTAACCACCTTAACGCTCAACCTGACCCTAGATCAGGGGTCGGCAACCCTAGGCACGCGTGCCACGAGTGGCACGCCAAGGAATTTCCAGTGGCACGCGGACATTGTACTACCCTAATAATTTAATACATTAAAAATGTTCAGACATATGATGAAATGTCATTGACCTTTAAAAATCACTATGCAGCAATAGCGCCCCCCCTCCCCATATTTATTTTTCCCACTAGATGTGCCCCATTGATGCATTGCTAAGATGGCAAAGAAGCCGACAGGTCGGGCCTTCCACTCTTCCTGGACCGCAGAATATGTGCTGTGTGCACTTATGTTTTGAAAGTGTTGCGTGTCGAACATACAATGTTAGACGTCATTACGAGACAAAGCGCGAAAAGACTTTCAAATATCAGGCAGATAGGAACGATACGTTATTTCAGACACACAGGGGAGTTTAGTACCCTGGCGAATGCCAAACTAATGAAATAAGCGTGCAAAGGAGCATGGGGCTACTTCCAACCACATTGACACATATCTGCGAATACGCGCCAGCTTCAGTCAGAGTTCGCAGAGCGCTTTGGGGACTTTCAGAAGTAGGCTATAGCGCAGTGTTCTCTACCTTGATCAAACCAGCTTTGACGGACATGAAATTTATTTAACTCTGATAGAGTGGTTGGGCATATATGGAAATGCAGCTGATTGAGTTGAAGAGCTCAACATTGTGGGTGAGCAATTAACTTACAAAACACATCGCAGGGCCAACATCATTTACGCCTGCTGAGCATCTTTACCGAAAAGTTCAGCTGTCTGCGCAATATCGCACTTACCCTGATATAGCCCGCCCATAATACGAATGTTCATCGGATTGGTTGTTATCTAATGGGAAGAGAGGGAGAGGGAAATATGGGTGTTCTAAAACCTTGAAGTATGTGAGGATAAAACAGTGGTGTTTTACATTTGCTCAATGTCCATATCCATCTAAACATGTAGCCAGTATTTAACTTCACATAGTTAAAGACACCTACTGGCACACTAACTAATATGAAAATTTCTAAATGGCACAGCATGGCAAAAAGGTTGCCGACCCCTGCTGTAGCACTTTGTTAATTGATTCTTTTTTTCCCTTCTCTTTTAAAGCTTAACTGTGCTCTCCCCACTCCCCAGTGGAAGTACAGGGATGAGTACTGCCCACACCCCGTCATCTTCTTCCATAACCTATATATACGATACCAACAAGTAGCCAGCACAAACCAGAAAGGGTGCTCCAACATGGATATTCTTACATGCATATCAGCAATAGACAATATAATGATATATAATGATATGCTTATGTATAATCAATGTTACATATTTACAGTACAGGTGTTTTGTTTACTCATTAACCGCAGTGGCCATGCAGCTCTTATCTGAATCCAGCCCTGTAATTAAAGCCATGATGCCATACACCTGACTTTCACATTCCAGCACAAACAAGGAAATGCTCTTCCTGCAACACTCCAAGTTCTGTGAGTCAGCTTAAGATACAAAACAACTCTTGCTCAAAGTTTTAGTCATGTAAATGTCAAGAAGCTAATGATTCAACCATTCATGCTTTATGAATCATTTAATAAATAATACATTTCACAGATCAGAAAGGCATTAATTATGACATCAGACACAGAGCAGGATGTTTGACAAGTTCAGTACAGGGACTGAATTTGGATTTGAGCCATTAGGCTTCAATTTTTGGAAGGAAGGTGATGATGTCGTTCAGCTCATCAAGAATTTCCTCCAACTGTTTTGCAGTCTCCCTGATGTGCAGAACGAACTTCATGGTCTCAGACTTCACCTCTGGCTTGCCCTCCCCTGTCAATGTGTTTTCAGTGTCCTCAGCATCTAGCAGCTGCAGCTGAATTTGGCTATCTGGGGTGGACGCCTCAGCCCAGGTCTGACAGATGTCATGGATCTCTTTGGCATCCATGGCGATGAAGAAGGCATCCACAGCAAGGAAGAACACTGAGAAGACGCCCGTGGCTACCTCCACCGCCCGCACAGCTCTGGCAGTCTGAGCCGCCACCTTGCCCAAGTTTGCCACCTGTGCCAGACGCATCAATTCTGGGATGCCGCCCAGCCCTCGCCCGATTCGGATGCCAGCCTTGGCCACATTTCCGGACGTCCCCGTTTCATTCTCATCCTCGGATGGTTGAGAGAGATTGAGAGCCTCCAGACCTTCACAGATGTGCTTGAGACTCACCACCACTGAGTTCATCTTCTCCTGGAACTCATGGATGATGTTCTTTACATTGTGGCGGTCGGTGGATTGGTTCACCATGTTGGTGATGTTGGAGACACCTGCGGTTGCACCACCAGCCACAGCTACCCCAACCCCCACCCCAGTCACGATCAAAGAGGCACCCAGAGTGAAGGGGGCCAGGATGAGACCCACGATGGAGGTGATTCCTCCAGCAGCTCCAATCACCCCTCCAGTCAGGCTGCCCACAGTGGTGCCAAAGTGTAAATTTTCCAGACCATCAGCCAGGGCCCTCAGTTTCTGTAGACTCTCCTGGAGCTCCGCAACAGTCCGTTCACTCTGAACAAACAAACCCACACCATCACCAAACAGAAATAAAACAAAAGTCTTGCATTTTTGATTTTACAAACATTAAACGCTTATGCAGAGTCAAGAAGAATTTATAAAATTCCATCCATCCATGCATCTTGCCATCCACCCACTTACAGGGCCGTTTCAAGGTACTTAGGGGGCCCCAAGCAAACAGACTATGGGGGCCCTTCACCTTCCATAAACACCTACCTAAACCGCAATGTTATAATCTTCAAGCAACTTTCATTAATAAAGTTATTTGTCTTGAACTTGCAATTGACCTATGGCTAAGCCACGCCCCTTCACTCACTCGGACAAACAATCGGACATTCGGTGACGGGCGCTATTTCAAGTGTTACAGTCAAAGACATTTCTCAGGAGGTAATTGATGGCTTTTGGAGACAGAAAGATAAGATATCATCTCGAAGTCATCAAAAGGGCCTTAGCTATGCACTAGAGGATTATGTTAATAATTTTGTCTTTTAGCAAGTCGATGAAAAGCTTAAGTTACATGCAACAATGTAAGGGTCCCAGTGTAAAAATGATAAACCTTATCTCGTTGCCATCGCCATTTCGGACAAGATAGACGTTAATGTTAGTTTAACAAGAGCCATTTGGACAACCACTGTACAAAAGCTAGAGTATAAGAGACCAATAAACTCCCATCAAACAAAGTTACATGATGAACAACGCAGCTAGGACATAAAGTTGGGCAGAGACGTTGACTAGCGTTAGCTAACTTTCGCTAACGTTAACATTAGTTAACGTTGATGTTGATGTTGTGGTTAACGTTAGGGACGTTAAAATAACTTTCTGTTTCTTTCCAGCAAAGTGACAACATGTTGGCTCAAATACGATGTTGACTTGCCTTAGAACAGATGTAGACATCCTTGTTAATTTTGTCCACGTTCAGTTAATGTTGTGGTCTGTCTGCTGCATAACTTTATCCAAAGCAGACACTTATCTCGGTTTAGATGAGGCTTGGGAAAAGGCAAAAATACACCCTGTCGCCCAGCCTCTCAGGATACCTTGTGTCTGAGTTGCTTGTACCCCCTGTACACCGTTTGACCATTTAAAACTTGAAATACGGTGAAAAAACATATAAAAACGAACAAAAACTGGCGAACTGCAATGTATTTCAATGGACGTGCAAGCAGAGAATGTCCGAGTGCATTGGGAGCTATGCGCACTGTGATTGGCTCATCGTGTTCGGGGGCGTGGTTTAGCCATAGGTCAATTGTCTAACTCTGTCATATTTTATTGAAAAACCCCACCAACTTATCTACAAAACTCATTCTTGGGGGCCCCTTTCAGCCTGGGGCCCCAGGCAATTGCCTGGTTTGCCTGTCCTGTTGCGACGGCCCTGCCCACTTACCTGGGCTGTGAGGAAGGCAATGATAAATGGCCGGGCCAAAATCTCCTGCGCTGAAGGTCTGAGCTCTGGGTCTGTCTGAAGGAGATCACTGAGGAGGCGACGAAGGGGCCTGGAGAAGGTCTTTGGGAGAGGCGCGTACGCACCACTCAGGATCTTGGGAACCAGAGTCACTGCACTTTCTGCTGAAAACTAGACACACAGAAAAGAAAAGAACAGCTAATTTGTAAAGATTTCTGACATGATTAGGTTTTAAGCACACAGATGTTACTGATGTCCATTGTAAGTTTTGCTTGAATTTGTAGATACACTTACTGCACTCGTCATCATACACAGTTCATAGAACATGCATCCCAAGGACCAGATGTCACTGCAAATACAAATACAGAGGTAAAAGAAAAAGAAAGAAAAAAATTGCCTTTAAAGGCCATTCAATTATTTAATGTTATCTCTATAGTCTAGACTATAGACTAATGGTTTGCAATGGTGGTTAAGGGAGTATGTTAGCCTACCTCTTGTCATGGTATGTATCTCCTTTCAGGATTTCAGGGGCAATGTTAGCTAGGTCTCCTGTACCGCCCCCTTCACCAGCTCTGACGAGCAGAGAGATTAATGAAATTAGTAAGAGATCTACTGATGGACAACTTGAGTAAATGAGTGTGACTTTGGAGGTACTGTTTTCATACCTTTCTTTGATCTCCAAAAGCTCTCCCAGACACACCGTCCCAAATTTTGTGAGAAAAATGTTCTATTAGCCAAGACAAGGGTAATGGAATGATGAGAAGACAGACAGCGTTAGGAAATCACAACAGAGGATTAACAAAAGGAACTAAAATACAATCTATGTATTTTACTGTAAATTACCTATTCTAAAGCTAAATTATAACATTTAATATCTATGATATCAATAGTATTTCCATACAGAAGCAAAGATGTAATGGAAAGTTTTTTCCCACTCCCTTGCAATCCTAATTGCGTCAACAATGCATCGCAACAAATACGGTTGATTAAATTAGATTTCCCATGACTGGCCTGGACATTCTACTGTGTCAATGTCTGTGTTGAATAGCCATTAAGTCTGTTCCCAACCCAACTGTCTGTACTAATAGGACGACACTTTACCTGAGGTTTTAGGTCTCTGTGAACTATATTTTTAGTATGCAGGTGCCTCAGTGCCATGCAGACTTTGACGACCCAATCCTTAATCTGGAAAAAAACACATACCAGTACATTATTTTAGATCAGTGTGATGCTCATGAAAGAGTCATTTTCTTAATGTTGTTGAAGTGTGGTTGATTACTAGCCTGACATAGCCCGACCATAATACTGCTGTTCATCCGTATTCATGGTCTGGAGGTTCTTTAACCTGATGATTATAGGGCGGGGGGAGGGCATTCAGTTCTGGTTTGAAACTATTGGACAGCTCGTCTAATCAGCTTCGCTTATTGGCCGGTAGTCTCTCTACCGATGTAAATCCGCCC
>JAODXP020001371.1:0-23490 GCA_027497455.2 Sardinella longiceps | reverse complement strand
ATTCTGAGATGGTCAAGCGGGGAATTTTCCAGAATTTGGGTGAATTGACATGAAATGACCCTAGAGTCACACACTCTCTATCGCTATCTCTCTCTCTCTCCCTCGATTGATTAGCTGCGTGTGCAGTTGGACTCTTCAGTGAGGTATATGGGGGGGATTATTAGACGGGTTGACATCCAGTTTAGTAGGTTGGTAACCAACTAATAAACACTGTTGTCCCTATTTAGGAAACGTGTTAACCCAAGCCAGGGGGGCCTGCATGAGCAAGCACCCTTTCTGTCTCTCCCTGGGCCTATGGTGCTGACTTAGCCCATTCAATAAGGTACATATACACTTAGCAATAGTTATGTCTGAGTGTTGTGTGTCTGAATGCTATGCCACTTAAAGTGGCACGCTTGAAGGGGGTTGTACATTTTAATGTTTACACGCCTATTGCTGCCGTGTTGAATGTTTTGTTTTCCTGTTCTTTTTAGATGTGACAAGAACCCTGTGTTGCCTATTGACCACTGTTTTTCCCAAGTGTTATTTTTGTTTGGAAAATAGGTTGTGAGAGAGCCATTAGTGTTTTCCTTGTGCGTGTCTTTTAGTTTTTGTTTTGTTTATTATTTCTTTCTTTTTGTGTTCACTACCTCAGCCTAGTTATCGGGCGCTTGGGCCATCTACCAGCTTATCCACAAGTACTTAATTGTGTGATCTTACACCTAATATACTAGACGTGTGCAACAAGGCATGCCGCCTGCGTGATTTTGCATATTATTATACTTTCCTAGTGTTCACGTGTGCTGTGAGACTTGCTGTGTTCTCTTCTCTTACTTTGTATCCTTATCACTTGACTTGTCGGGAAGTTGTATGGTTGGCCCTCTCGTTACATAGCTGTGTACGCGAATACATTGTTCTACTATTGTGGTCCATGTGAGCACTTAACATAAAAGAAACATATCTTGCTATTTATTACTATTTATTCAGAAAAAATAAAGACAACTATTTTGCTATAATTCTGCCTCCTCCTATTCATTCAGTTGGATAGCCTGTAGCCTAGTGACATTCTAGTAGGTAGCCCCAGTCCAACCTGCTACAAGTCTTTACACGATTTCCAAAAACTTTACCCCGATTTGCTGAACAGATATACTTGTTTGTAGAACGAAACACTGTAGCCTAAACATATTTATTGCATCTATGTACATTTTTCTCCTCTGAACCCTTGCTGTGAGGCCTGTTAAACAGTCAAAACACTCCTTCACAATACAGCATTGCCTCACTTGATGCAAGATGATTAAGTTATTCTGTAAAACGTCCTTCAAACTGTGGGGCATTAAGAAATGTTGTGGGATAGAACAAAACATTTGTAGCATTTTTTTTTTTTTTTAAAGATAGCTAAACTTTTGTGCAATCAAAATTTCGAAATGATTCCGGTTGGTTTGAGCATATCTTATGCCTATCTTTTTCTCACAGTACTAGTGCTAGTTTCTGTTATGAACAGAATCCAAAGAAAGAGTGGAGTCAAGGATAACACCTAGATTTCTCACCTCAGTGGTAGTGGAGTTGAAGTAACCAGGAATGGATAGCTGTACAGAAAGCGATCCAGTTTTTGAAAGATGGAAAGGATGGAGATGAGGACGGCTTCCGTTTTGTTCTGATTTTAAATTCAGATTATTTTGTAGTCAAATTCTCTCAAGAACCTATGTTTAAAAAGACATGATTAAAATGTATAATGCAGAGGGATTCCTTTACACTGCTACTACAGAGGTTTATCAGTTGTCAGTACATCTTCTTAGCTGCAGACAGTTTGGAAATGTATGTAAGTGATGACGGCCGACAAGGTGACTACAGAAATAATGGCGAGGTGGAGGTTTAGAACTCCGGCGAGGAGAGCAGCACGGAGGCGGAGTTACCTTCGCCAAGACATTATTTCTGTAGAACCGGTCACCTCAAAGGCGGTTATACCGCTTATGTCCCGTTTGTATTTATCTCGCATATATTGCGTATAAAACATAAAAGGAATATGCAATATGCAATTTAAAGGGACACCAGGCAACGTTTCACTGTTAATTTACCATCCTCAAAGTCACTTCGATGATTAAATGGTTCGTTACGGGGTGACCGATGGATCTCTTATCAGTCTCTATCATTTGTTTCGCTGTAATCCCGCTTTGCAGAATGACTGGTCGCGGGTCCACGAAATAGAAACTGAAAGTAGGTATAACGGAAATTGCAATTATTACCAGCTTGTCAGACAACGTAGCTCACGAAAATGATCATCTTTGGTTCGTACTTTTTGGTTTGCAAATAAATTTACAGTGATTGTTGAGAATGGACAATGTACTTGTAATTTTTATATTTCTCGCAACTGTAGGTGGAGCTCTGAAGATAGAAAAACGCAGTCCTGTCTGGTCTCCGCCAAGGCAATGTGGTCACAGACACAATATAAATTCCAGATCATGTTCTGGATCACCAATCGCCACCAAAATCGAATCAGTTCTTGCTTGTCCCAATACACATTGTCTGAAAATTTCATCCAAATCCGTGCAGTACTTTTCGAGTTATCCCGCTGACAAACAGACAAACAAACAAACAGACAGACAGACAAACCAACATGACCGAAAACATAACCTCCTTGGCGGAGGTAATAATAATAATAATAATAATAATAATAATAATAATAATAATAACTAGAAAAGCGCTCAGAGAGCGCAGACCTCCACCAGGGCAATGTGGTCACAGACACAATATACATTTGAGATCATGTTCTGGATTACCGATCGCCACCAAAATTGAATCAGCTCTTGCTTGTCCAAATATACACATTGTCCGAAAATTTCATCCAAATCTGTGCGTACTTTTCGAGTTATCCTGCTCACTAACAGACTAACAGACAAGCAAATGTGATATAGACAGACAAGCCGACGAGACCAAAAACATAACCTCCTTGGCGGAGGTAATAATAATAATAATAATAATAATAATAATAATTATAATGAAATTAAACAAACAGAAATAATGTTAAATAAAAAAGTTAAAGAGGAAAAGGGGTTAGGGAGTATTAAAGACTAGGGGAAAAGATGTGTTTTTAACTTGGACTTAGAAAGATCAATAGTATGAATGGACCTAATGTGGGAGGGGAGACTATTCCAGAGCTGGGGAGCAGAAACAGAAAAGGCTCTGTCACCTCTGGTTCTAAGGTGAGAGGAGGGAAAAGAGAGAAGAAGTTTAGAAGAAGATCTGAGTGGCCTAGAGTTACAATAGGGACTTAGCAGGTTGCAGGTGTATTGTTGTGCTAATTCATGTAAGGCTTTAAAAACAAATAGTAACTAGAAAAGCGCTCAGACAGCGCAGCCCTACGCCAAGGCAATGTGGTCACAAACACAATATAGCCTACATTCCAGATCATGTTCTGGATCACTGATCGTCACCAAAATTTAATCAGCTCTTGCTTGTCCCAATGTACACATTGTCCGAGAATTTCATCAAAATCCGTGCAGTACTTTTCGAGTTGTCCTGCTGACAAACAAACAGACAAACGGACAAACAGACAGACAGACAAACCAACGAGACCGAAAACATTTCTACAATTCTACATTTCACTGGCAACCAGTGCAGTTCACAGAGCACAGGAGTGTTATGATCACGCTTCTTAGTTCCAGTGAGCAATCTAGCAGCAGCATTTTTAACTATCTACCAATAGAAGAGTTGGGAAGGCCAAAATAAAGTACAATCTAATAAAGTACAATGAATTACAGTTTTTAGTCTTTAGAAGAGAGGAAAGATTTTAACTTTGCAATAGTTCTCAATTGGAAAAAATGGCCTTCACCACACTGTGTATTTGTACGTACAGATACCATCTGCATGCCAGGTGAAACTGCGCAATAGCAACTAGGTGTAGTTGTAAACGGTTCGCAAGAAATATGATTTTG
Organism: Sardinella longiceps; assembly: GCA_027497455.2. Classification (NCBI taxonomy): domain Eukaryota; kingdom Metazoa; phylum Chordata; class Actinopteri; order Clupeiformes; family Clupeidae; genus Sardinella; species Sardinella longiceps. The sequence goes on along the minus strand of JAODXP020001371.1, from coordinate 19,579 downwards.
AAATTAGTTGGTCAATTTCTTAAGCAACTCTGTGTCCATCACACACCCATTTTCCTTTGTGCAATAGTCAAACATAACGTTTATTCCACAAATGACAAACCATAGTGTGTAGACCATACCTGGGCAAACTAAGGCCCGGGGCCCACATGCGCCATTGAGCTATTTACTCTGGCCCATGGAGCCTTCCCAAAATAGAATTATTTCTCAGCCAAGATGATTTTCTTATAGGCCTTATTTTGTCAAATTGGTTGTATTCATGAAATACAAAACCCCTCCAAAGAAGAAAGTGGGGCTATTGGTTATAGACTTGGCAATTTATCAGCATCAACCCCTTATATATCACAATGTTCTATCTGGACAGGGAGTCCTTGGGCAGGCTTAGCGTTGTTTGAGTCGACTTGTTAGTTGTGCTGAGGTTGAAGTCGTCTTACCTGGGGATCTATCACTTGTGACCAGACTATACATTTTATGTGACCAAAATACAAATACCAGCAACAGTGCGTGAAAACCTTGTGAAGACTTACAGAAAAGGTTTGACCTCTGTCATTGCCAACAAGATGTATATGACAAAGTATTCAGATAAATTATTGTTATTGGGCGAATCACTATTTTGTCTCCCATACTTGAAGTGTAGGCCCACCTATGACAAAAATAACAGAACTCTCTCATCTTTTGAAGTGGTAGAACTTGCACTGACTAAATGCGTCATTATATTATAGAGTACCTATATTAGGTGTACAGTGTAGTAAAAAGCGTAGCCTTTGTAAAGTCTATATATATAAAGTTTATATATAAAGTCTTTACAAGGCTATGCTTTTTACTACACTGTACACCTAATATATATAAACTCTTTTTTTAAAAGAGTATAGAGTATAGTAGGGATACAATATTAGTGCAGTATCGAGTAGCACAGTATTAATGTAGTATAGTACATAAACAGTACTTATCACCCGGTGGAATGGAATACTGTTTTCTGATTGGCTGTCAGGGTGTCCGTTATTTCTAGATAACAGGACACCTGAGGCATTGTTGGGTTAAAAAAGTTTCACCAGCGTTCTATATCAATGCTCTTTAGAATGCAGCCTTGCGGATCTTCTATTAATGTAGTATAGTACATATGTAAGGGATAACGGCCGCCGAGGTGTCCCGATATAGAGAAATAATGGACGACGCGTATGGCAAAGAACAGCCCGAAGCCGAAGGGCTGTTTGCCTACGCAAAGTCCATTATTTCTCTGATATCGGGACACCTCGAAGGCCGTTATCCCGCTTATCACCCGGTTGCAACTAAAACGTATAGATGGTAAGCAAGTGTTTAAAACATAAAAGAAACATGTGGCTCCGTTTAGAAAGAAGTTATCCTGTTCGGTTGGGGTACTATTTTCTTATGAAAGAAGATCCGCAAGGCTGCATTCTAAAGAGCATTGATAAAGAACGCTGGTTAAACTTTTTTTAACCCAACAATGCCTCAGGTGTCCTGTTATCTAGAAATAACGGACACCCTGACAGCCAATCAGAAAACAGTATTCCATTCCACCGGGTGATATACAGTACTTACACATACGTACAGTACTTTATTCAATAGAGAAAAAAGCAATGGCACAGGACTCATATGTAGTAGAAAAAATTTGTAAAACTTTTATTTCTTATTTCAGGCCTTGACTCATGTTGCCATCTCTTCTACTGACTCATCTTCTTGACAGCCCATGACCCCTTATACCATTTGCACGGATGGACTTCAGTTAAATACACAAATACACTAGGTAAATACACAAATGGAACAGAGATGGTGGTCACAGATGGTTTTCTGGATCACTGATCGAATCAGTTCTTACTCATCCCAATACACACGTTTTCTGAAAATTTCATCCAAATCCATGCACTGCTTTTCGAGTTATGTTGTACACAGACACACACACAGAAACACACAAAACCTCTTTGGGGAAGGTAACAATGGATGATGATGATGATGATGATGGTGAAGATGATGACAACTTCTGTACATTTCCGTTTGACATTGTCATCATGGAATGTACAATATGTCTCTATAAGGCCCAGCAGTCTACTCAGGAAAAGGGCTTAGATCAGTGTTTCTCAAACTTTTTCAGACCAAGGACCACTTTGCCCAAAAAATGTGTTGTCAGGGACCATCTGCCCTCACGCCCCCTCACCAAGTCACATGCTGCTACCCTTTAACTAAGGAATTTATAGAGTAGGCACTTCAAATAATAGTAAATAACAGGTCTGCCTCTTATATTCAGTGAACAACTAATGTTTGGCCTTCAAATAATGACACAGACTAAATTCACATATTGTTATGGTAATCAACACTTGAGCTTGCTCACGGACCACCAGTGGTCCCCGGACCACACTTTGAGAACCACTGGCTTAGATAAAGGTCATGGAGTAATACCATCTTCACAGGCAGAGGGCGCCATCTCCTTCAGGCTAAATCATATAAATCTTTAGAGACCATCGCATTACTGTTAGTAGGCCTACATTCATTAACATTTGCTAAACAAGGTACCAGTTGTTGGTCCCTCGAGTAGGTGATATGGTTAGATGACTGTGTAGTATCAGATGGAAAAGATAGAATACAAAATAACCAACAACAATATCAATTGAATGGGGGCATAAAATGAAAGTCTGTATCTGTGCCCCATTTTTTTTAAAAAATTGGATTTAGGGGACTTCAATATGTTGTTCTGCATTTAATTCATTTTTGTCTTTCTCTGTCATTCAGGACTTACACTGTATAGATTATATGGCCCACATTGCCCAACCAATGTCAGACATCGGATAGTGTTGGTGTGTGAGAGAGCGATAGAAAAAGAAAGAGGTGATGAAATATAGTGATGTAAATGTTTGAATGTGAATTGTGTGTGTGTGTGTGTGTGTGTGGTAAGAGAGTGTTGTAATTCACTGTAAAACTCAAACCCGTTTAAATCAAAACTGTATTTGTAAAGCACAGTTTATTTTGATGGAGTCAATGTTCTTCAAAGTAAAAATAAAAAAGACAAGAAAAGTTGTGTAACAAAGACGATACACATTACAGTCTCAGTCCCAGTCCGGAGACTGGCCAATATTGCCAATGATTATGTAGATAACAGGGCACCTGAGGCATTGTTGGGTTAAAAAAGTTTAACCAGCGTTCTTTATCAATGCTCTTTAGAATGCAGCCTTGCGGATCTTCTTTTATAAGAAAATAGTACCCCAACCGAACAGGATAACTTCTTTCTAAACGGAGCCACATGTTTCTTTTATATTTTAAACACTTGCTTACCATCTATACGTTTTAGGTGCAACCGGGTGATAAGCGGGATAACGGCCTTCTTCGCAATACGTGTCGTCCATTATTTCTCTATATCGGAACACCTCGGCGGCCGTTATCCTTTACATAATTATGCAGTAAGTACACTATCGTTTTACCCTTGATACGTTTTGTTGAACTGTTACCTTACCTACTCCTTGCCCAGTATTTCATGGACTGTAATCTAAGTCCATCTTTACCAATGAAAGTAATGACAAAAGACACAACAACTGATCTCTGTGCGGTCTTTGGTATTTTTTTTTCCAGGCAGTGCTGCCTTCTAGGCACTACTCCACTCAGTTTAGGGTTAGGATGAGGGTTGAGGGGGTTAGGGTTAGGAATAGGGTAAAAGTAGTGCCTTTTAGGCTGTGCTGCCTGGAAGGTGCCATTGGGGGCAAAAAACACCATTGAGCCCTTAAAACGCAACACCAGCCTTATCCGTCTTAGGATCCTTCTTGGGGTCCTTACTAGGCCCCTTCTTATGCCCCTTATGCCCGTTCTTAGGCCCTTTCTTATGTCCCTTCTTGCCCCCCTTATCCTCTTTAGGATCCTCCTTAGGCTCCTTCTTAGGATCCTCTTTGGGGTCCTTCTTAGGTCCTTTCTTATGCCCTTTCTTGCCCCCCTTCTTATGCCCTTTTCTGGGCGCCAATTCACACTTCAGGTTACTCTGGACCTTAGAATGCTCCAACACATACACAGTTTCACACCAGTCTTGTGTTTTTACATCAGTGACTTTAAATGCCTCATAGGGAGGAATGAGCACCTCCTTCTGGCCTTGGGGGGCATAATCTTCGATATTGGCACCATGGCATGTTTTGATTTCAAAACATGAAATTTCTCCAGATGTTTTTGCTGTATCTTGGTCAAGGGATGCAGAGATGAATGTGCCAAAACGAATCTCTTTGTCTTTAATATCTTTAGGAAATTGGGCCTTAGTACCACGATAAGTTTGAAGGCAATCTTTTTTGTCTTTCTTCAGGACCTGTATTGCATGTGTTAACCAATAATGAAGAAAAAGCCATGAATATCTCCTGTTTAAGTACTTCTCTCTACCAGTACGAGTTTCTTTACTAAAGGTCTCATACATTTTAGGCTGAGCAGCACCTCCCTGTGCGAATAAATACAAGGCAGCACAGTGTTCCGTTTTCAATTGTTTGTCGTTACACCATTTCTGCCCTTTGGCCCATATTGCCTTAACTGACTTATCTTTTTTTCTTTTAAAATCGAGGGACTGGAATGCTACAAATGGCATCTTCTTTGTATCACATTTGTCATACATATCGTCAACAGAGTCTTCTGCCATATCCAGCGGAGTCTCCTCCTGCAGTAGGGACAAGGCATATCAGTAACTCAAGTACGACACACATATGAGTAACTCAAGTACGACGCACATATGAGTAACTCAAGTACGACGCACATATGAGTAACTCAAGTACGACGCACATATGAGTAACTCAAGTACGACGCACATATGAGTAACTCAAGTACGACACACATATGAGTAACTCAAGTACGACACACACATCAGTAACTCAAGGACGACACACATATGAGTAACTCAAGTACGACACACATATAAGCAACTCGAGTACGACACACATATGAAAATATTGTGATCAATAAAGGCATATTGATCTTATAGCAATTAGTGGGGAAGGTACAGTACCTGGCACATGGCAACTCTCACTGTTAAGATCTGGAGAAGTACAGCAAAGGCCAACAGTCTGTCAAAAAAAAAAAATGTTTATAAAAAACACACTGTCTTGTTAAACAGCTGTAGCATGTGCACATGTTGGGACTCAAATATAGAAGAACTAAAAGAAAAAGGGGGGTCAAATGTGCACTATAGTTATTTATTTGTTTGTTTATTACAGGGTTTTTTTTAGAAATCTTTCCTACTTTTCAGTTCACAGCCCTTGTATCTCCTTTTTTTATTGACCTCCTCCGTTCCTCTAATTTTTACACCTTTTTCACTCTCTGTCTAATACTGTATTATGTACTCTATACTGTAGGAGGGCAATTGTAAGAATCGTGTGAGTAGAAGTCACAGAAGTGTACATGTATTTTAGTGTGTGCTATGAAACTGCAAACCAAGTCACATTAACAGTACATTGAGTTGTTTTTACAGTTCTTCCCTAAAACCTGAACATAAAAGGGAATGTAAAGTGATGATTGGGTTTGTAGTGTGGCAGGCTTTGCAAAAAAAAAAAAAAAAAGATATCTTCAAGTGTTAATAGTTTCTGAAATTATGAAAGAATCACTACATTTGTTCAGTAATAAAACTATTACACTGTTCCATACTCTGTAGCACACACAGTGTAAAAATTATACACCACTCACCATCCTATTTCCGAAAGGGGATGGTACTGTATTTCTGCAATTATTATTCGGTGAATAAGAACAGGGCCGTTTCAAGGTACTTAGGGGGCCCCAAGCAAACAGGACATGGGGGCCCTTCACGCCCCGTAAATACTTACATGAACCACATTGTTATAATTTTCAAACATTATCAATATAATTATCTGTATTGTACAGTTGTCTGACTCCAGTTTAAAGTCATTTTTTGTTGAAAAACACCAGCAACATAACTACTAAAATGATTAAACAGTCAATCTTGGGCGCCCCTTTCAGCCTGGGGCCCCAGGCAATTGCCTGGTTTGCCTGCCTTGTTGCGACGGCCCTGAATAAGAGTGATGGAATCTAAGGTGCGTACCTGGGCTTCATTGTCTCCACACTGTCAGGAGTCTGTGACGCTGTAGGCTGATTTCAGCTCAGCTTGTTGCTCAAGGACCTGGAGGAGAGTGAACACAAGTACTCTGGGTGCCTCCTTAAATACGCCCAAGCACACACACACACACACACACACACACACACACACACACACACACACACACACACACACACACACACACATACACACACACACACACACACGCTCACACTCACACTCAGGCACACACAAAACACTCAGTCTGTACAGATAAAAGTTGCTGAATATGTTCATTGTTCACTTTTATGTTTGTAATTTTATCCCTTCAATTTTTTTTGATTCTTCTCTCATTCATATGTTTTTATATTCTATCACAGCAGTCACACAACCCATAAAATAAATAAATTAGCACATAAAGCACCAATTGAACACTGACAATAAGACACCGAATTTTGTCTTTCTTGGCTGGTCTGCAGGGCAAAAGAGGGGTCAAAGCAACATAGGATTTATCCCCCTCCTTATTTCTTCACCAATTCTGTTCTGTTATATCTCTGTCCAATGTTGTCCAACACTGTAATCTTTACTGTTTGTTAAGTATAAAGTGTATATTTTTTGGAGCTCATGCCCAGTGTGCAGATCACTCTATTACACTGTCTACCACTTTTGTCTGGCACCTGGATTATTGTTTTTGTAGATGTGCCCACCTCCAAACGTTGTTGTTGTTGTTCTTTGCCATACCGTCAATGTATTTATTGCACATTTTATTTATATTGAAGAGTTCATTTGCAAAAGCCTCTAAAAGCCATTTGGAATTAATTTACAAAAATATTCTATATAGTTTTGAAAAACTCTGTTATCAATCCAACTCCAATTGAATTGTTTCGGTCTGAATTTTTTGCACTTGATAAAAGTATTTCAATTGTAGTTTGACTTTGATTACCTGGAAATTATTTCGGAAAATGGATTTAGAGACTTTTGCAAATGAACCCTATACACATTTCTCTTTTCTCTGAACCCTTGCTTTGAGGCCTGTTGAACACTCAAAGTACTCCTTCAAGAAACAATATAGCATTTCTTCACTCCCTTCTTGGTAATTGTGTGATGATTCATGGTGACAAAGTCATTTTGCAAAATGTCCTTCTAACTGTGGGGCACACCCCACCAGTGGACTGTTGATTTTAAAAAGCATTAAGAATTCTGGTGGGATAGAACAAAACAGTTTTGTTCAAAACAACATTTTTTTTTTATGATTGCTAACTTGTCTCATGTAGAGTAAGAAACAGTGGAGAGAGAGAGTCTTTAAGATACTCTCTATGAGACAGAGAACACACACACACACACACAGACACACACAGACTATGAGACAGATAAACTCTATCAGGTGAAACTGTGCAATAGTAACTCAGTGCAGTTGTAAGCAGTTTGCAAGAAATATGATTTTGAAAGTACAGTTGGCTAATTTCCTATTCCGTTAAGCAACGGTGCATCGCTCACACACCCATTTCTCTTAGTGCAATTGTCTAACGTAACTCTTATTCAACAGACAACAATCCATTGTATAGATATGATTTAGGTAGCTTTATCACTGACATGACAGGTCTCTTTGACACATCGAGTGTTTCTCAAAGTCGAGAAAGCATGCTAGGAAGGCTGCTTTTTCGAGCATTCCACGTCATTGTCTGTCGCCAAGTACTGTTCCAATGTCAAGCATCCTTCTAAATTCTAGTGAGGACAGAGGCCTTTGTAAATAGATTTTTCAAGGATGCACTTATACAACCTCATTTTTTAAGTGTACGACTTCCAAGGTGAATGTACTACCTAGGAAGCATTCTCGACTTTGAGAAACACTGAAAATGGCCCTAAAGGCAAAATCCAGTATGACTCAAACAGTATTACTGCCCCCTGGTGTTCAAAATGAAAGTCATTGCTCAGAATCACAAATGTATTTTGTCTAATAGCTCAACAGTGGATTTGACAAATTACACACCCTCTATTTCAGGTGTTTGGAAGGAGCCAGAAGCAGTAATTTCATCTCCTGAAAATTTCAACACAATCCCCCACACTGCTTTTGACCATTCACTTCCATTTCTGAACATCAGAGGGCAGTGATGTTCATTGTTCAACACAAGTGGGCACTACTATAATTGCAATTTCACTAAGAGTCGAGCAAAAGCCATAAAGAGCTTTTTGAAAAAGCCCTCAGAGAGCGCAGACCTCCGCCGAGGCAATGTGGTCACAGACACAATATAAATTACAGATCATGTTCTGGATCACCGATCGCCACCAAAATCGAATCAGTTCCTGCTTGTCCCAATATACACACATTGTCCGAAAATTTCATCTAAATCCATGCAGTACTTTTGGAAAATGCACACCAGACCAATGGTAAGAGATTAAGACAAAGATAATCAGAAAAAAAATAAATTAAATAATCTGAAACAGTATTTGGAGTTAAGTCCAAGTTCAGTAGTGCAAGCCACCGTTCTAATGGTAGATTGCAAAGCTCATTTACTTTTCGGCTTCTGACCATTTGCTTTCACAACATTGCACAGCTGGGGACAGAAATGTTCATTGTTCAACACTAGAGGGCAGTATTACCACTTCAATTTCACTACAAGGCCATGAGTAGAGGGAGAGGTAACAAACATAAACCTTAGTGGTTGCCTTCTGTCTTTAGGGCACTTTAAGGCAGCTTATCAACCCATATACTCAGCTCTGCAGCTCAGTCATCCCACAAATGCATGTTCCATACAAACACAATATCAAATCAAAACAAGGGTAGGCTACAAATGAGACTTTCCAACAGAATACAATTTATTAAAACAAACAGTCAAATGTATTTGTAGGACACAAATACACACAAAATACACTTAAAAGTATAATACAAATGCAGTGTGCATCTGAATAACTGGATGTGCTTTGTGGTCCACTACCAGTGCTACCTGGCACTCAACTCAAGTCAGATGATTCATTTTATGCTGCAAGCTGCATTTAGGCCTACATCTTAAAGCCCTTCATAGGTAGCCTGATACGCCAGACTGTAAGATGAATGTATAGTCTGGAGACGAGTGATAGACCCCCGGGTAAAACTGCTAAAACTAATCAGTGCGACTAGCAACTAACAAGCGATTCAAACAACACTAAGCCCAGCCAATAACTCCCTGTCCAGATATAACGCTGTAATTAACTAAACACCACGATGTCTGAATACAACCAACAGTGTACACAGCTCAGACGCAATCGAGGTCTGTGCTATGGCTCGTCACTAGACGGACACGCTGAGCAAATTCAATTTGCTACCACTAGAGTACGTCTAGAGTTCTAGGCTACTTCATAAGAGGGTTGCTTCAAAAATCCTTGCACATAATTACTTGTGTTGTGTATGATCTTACTTCAACCACTCACACTGAAACCAACTCGTGGCAAGATACTGACGTGAGCGAGGTCAGTGCTACCTGGCACTTGGCCACTATCAATCAGATCTCCCTAATGTCCATAATATACATCAAAGAGCTCTGTGAGGCCAAGTATGAACCTGAGGTCTGTGTGATAGACTAGCTCAATAGTGTTTTTTGCCCCCAACGACACAAATAACGGACACCCTGTCAGCCAATCAGAAAACAGTATTCAATACCACCCTGTGATAAACGGATAAGCTCAATGGTGTTTTTTTGCCCCTAACAACACCTTCCAGGCAGCACAGCCTAAAAGGCACTACCTTTACCCTATTCCTAACCCTAATCCCCTCAACCCTCATCCTAACCCTAAACTGAGGGGAGTAGTGCCTTGAAGGCAGCGCTGCCTGGAAGGCACTGTTGAAGGCAAAAAATACCAAAGACGGATAGGCTCCCAAAAATCAGTCAGAGATCTCCATGATACCAAAGATCAGTCAGAGAGGGCGCCACTGCACAGTTCAAGTCACTTTTAGTGCCAGTGCTCTTGAGTACGTAACCAGTTTTACACCAGCGGCCGGGACTGGTCTGGTCGACTTGAGACACTTTAAACGTCTCGTACGGAGGAATCAGAACCTCTTCCTGTTCTGGGTAGGCCGAATACTCAGAGATGGCGGCGCCATAGCACGTGTAGATTTCAAAACACGACACGTTTCCAAATCTCAACGCTTGCCGTTTATCGAGGGAAGACGAAGTGAATGAGCCAAATCGAATCTCTTTGTTCAGAACATCTTTTTTGAATTCTGCACCAGTACCTCGATAAGTCGATCTGCATTTATTTCCCTTTTGCCTTTCACTTTCCTTCAGTACTTGGACTGCACGTGTCAGCAAGAAATGAAGAGAGTACCATTGATATGTATCTTTTCTGTAGTCATTTTTACCAGAACGAGTAGCTTGATTGAACATGCTATATATCCCTGTTTCATAATCTGTATACACATACAAGGCAATGTAGTAGTTGGCCCCGTCTAAATGATGCATGTTTTTAGTTCTTTTCTCTGTGTTCCACCGATCTTCTCCTTTTCTCCAGGCTGATTCCATGTACCCAGACACTTCTACCTCGTGTTTCTTAGCCGCGAGTGTTGCCATGTCCTTTTCACAGTCCTTGTACTGGTCATCCACCGACTTCTCCGCCATATCTAGTGGATACTCCTGCTGCAGAAAGATACATTTAACAGACTACATTTTTTCTACATCACTGTGGACAAGGTGTGAGAGTAAAATTCATGTTTTTAAGCATCTCAAAATTGCAGAAAAGTAAATAGTTATTGCAGTCAGTAAATGTCAATGTTACTTGGAAATGCTGAGTAAGTGCTGGCGTGTGTGTGTGTGTGTGTGTGTGTGTGTGTGTGTACACATGTCAATGTGTGTCAGTGTGTAAACAACTTCAGTGTATGTTTCCTGTTCACATAATTAGCTGCTCTTCCTCTCAGCTCAGTATAGTGATGTTCATTGCCTAATGCCTATGTACGGCCACTATAGTAAACTATGCAGAAACTGCTATCAGTAGTTTACATGCATAACCACAAAGCAGGCGTGGCAATGTGCAGACAGACCCCACAAAGATCACATGGCAGAGGCCTTAAAACGTTGCTCCGGAGTGATTTCAAGCATAGCCCTGCTGATCGAGCCTGCTAAAATACACTACTTTAGCGAGTGGAACAAAATAATTTGGAACAGCATAGACCGAACACGTACGCAGAAGCAAACAAGCACTACAGAGTCAATGGAAACTCAGATTATTCGAAACTGAAAGTAAGACCAAGGTTCCGCTGACTCAATGCAAAGTGCTTGTTCGGCATCGAGTTCGCATTCGGTCATACGCTGTTCCAAATTCTTTCATTCCATGCACTATAGTGCTGTTAGAAGGCTCGTGCAACAGGGCTATGCTTAAAACTACTCCGAAGCTCCACTTTAATTCATATTGCATAGTGGAGAGAGGTTACCTTGCCAAAGACGACTCCAGTCATCCCCATTAGGATGAATACAGCAGCAAGGGCCATCGTCCTGCATTAGTGTTTGATACACATTTAGGGTTGCCAGACATGTTGAAATAAGGCCATTAATCAGCTTTTTAATGCACCATATGCTGTATTGCTTCCCAAATAGCATAAACAAGACCACTATCCTGATATGGCCAGAAACTGATTAAACTGCAAAAGTACTATTTCTAATATAACACTTCCTTTACACTTCCAAAGGTAACTATATATTTAGCTTTGTTTACTGGGTCATAGAATAGTCAGTATAGAATAGACTTATAGACTTTGAGTGCAAGGCTTTGTTATATGAATGTATACTAAATAAATGTCAATACTTATTCTAGTTATACGATACTGCCAACAACTCTAAGTAACAAAATTTCTCATATACCGTATTTTTTGGACTATAAGTCGCAGTTTTTTTCATGGTTTGGCTGACCATGCGACATATACTCTGGTGCGACATATATATGTTTTTTCGCCACGAGAGGGCGCTGTGTACATTTGCACGTTACAGAATGCCATATCAATACCACTGAAAGAAAAAAGACGTTACAATAACAGAAATGTGCGACTTTTAGTCCGGTGCTACATATATATGTTTTTTTCATCTGCATAAGGCATTTTTTGGCATATGCGACTTAAACTCCGGAGCGACGTATAGTCCAAAAAATACGGTAACTGTATATCTCTGCAAAGTATACACTATATGCTCGTCCCACAAGCACAGGGTAAAGAGCACAACACAATTTGGTCATATGTTTTCATATTGATGCAAAACCAGCCCAAGTCATACAGTATGTAGGCTACTCTTGTGTCTTGGCTGAAAGTGAATCATTAATGTTTCATTGTGAAGGTTAAATACCAAAACCATCTAACCTACTACTGCTGTAATCTGTAACATAAGACCAGACATAGCTTACCTCAAAGCAGGAGAGTTGTGAGTTTTGAGTTCTTCGTCACTGAACAGTGTGATAATCTCAGGTCAAGAACAGGACACTAAAATGAGAAAACAGTCAGAAACTGTAAAAAAACAGTAAATGCCATATTAGCACTCATATCATACCCATCATTATTATTGTATGGTTACAAACATTACCCCGCTGCTGCCAGTGTGAGGCTGTCAGAAGGATTCAACGAATAAGATAGACTATACAGGAAATGAGGAAGTAACTGAACTTTCCCTTTACAGTTCAGAGAGTCGCAGGGCTGTGTCACACTGAACCACACACACACACACACACACACACACACACACACACACACACAGAGAGAGAGAGAGAGAGAGCCACACAGACATTCACACTTTCCCATCACAGTGTAGAGTCACAGTGTCACAGGCATGTACGAGGCACACACACACACACACACACACACACACACACACACACACACACACACACACTCGTACAAGTACACACAACCACACACATCAACATTAGGAGTGAATACACAAGAACAATAAAATGCAAATGTTGCAGTGAGGCTCTCGTTGTTCCCTTTCCCTACCTAGCCCCATCTAAATGTCTGTTTGTGTTGTGCAGTAAGGCTATACTCACAGACATGACCACACATAACCACAGCCTCATACTTCAGTTAGGGGTGAGAAAGGTACGGCAAGTCTGAGGGGACACACAGAGCAGGAACACAAGCAGCAAAATACTGTCACAGGTCACAGATGGCTATTGTCATGTCCAACCAATTACAAGTTATTTGAGTACTGCAATACAAAGAGAATACAAAGTGAAAAGTCATGTTACATGTAAATACATTTATAGGCTATGAGAATTTAAAAAAAAAAAAAAAAAAAAATCAATCTGATATAATAGTCACAGATTTGGGCTGTTCTGTAAAGACACTCTTTGTAAATCTTCTCTAAAAGAAAAAGACAGCTCTTCTGAAAGTACCATGATCAAGAGGTATAAAAGTCACATAGAGCTATTCTGTGTCTTCTGTAAATAAGCTCTTTATGAATCTGCTCTGAGAATAAGACCCAGCTCCTCTGAAAGTACCGTCTCTCTCTTATCACATCGACCACCCCCCATACACTTCCTCCCCTGCCTCTGACACTTCCTCCTCCCTTTCTCCGCTATTTTATTTTTTTATTATTTTCTTTTTGGTGAAAATAGAAAATATTTTTTAAATGAAAGGTGACGATTAGGGGATATACACAAAATGGGAAAGTAGTTCAAGTTGTGTGTCACAGAGCTCAGTGCACTTTGCATACAAACAAAGGCCTGTGTACAGTAGGCCTACGTAGTGGAGTACACATAGCCACATTTTCTTCCACTTGATAAGCCTTGTTCATTTTATCTGGCGTATATGCAAAACCAGCCCTGTGCTCACCCAGGTACAGGCTGTTCTTCTGTCAGGGGGTTGGTGATGAGGTGTGAAAATAACACAAGAAGTAACAGAGGAAGAGTTAATGTGCAATTTAACATGCTGTGTTTCACTAGTTAATTAGTCAGATAGGGAACATGTGAACTAGTTAACTACTGAGGATTTTGGACCTGACTAGTTAACTAGTGGGGAATTTGGCTGTGACTAGTTAACTAGTTTACACAAATATAGCTTAGTTAACTAGTTGAAATGGTTTGCATGTGCATGAAAAATGATGCCCAATATCTAGATATCAGAATAAATGCTCATTCGGCTTGCCATAGGTTTGTGATGAGGTGTGAAACAACACAAGAAGTAACAGAGGAAGAACAGGCCATGAGCAGACTTTATATAGCCTCTCTTTGAAACTTCATAACTCTGCAAACCTAAAGTACCACTTGCTACACACGCGCGCGCACACACACAGAGAGAGAGAGGGCACGTGCGCGAGAGAGAGACACACACACACACACACACACACATCATCTGCGTTCGCATTCGGTCATACGGTTCGAGTTGTTCATCTTTGCCTTGCTGAAAAAAAAGAATTGACACCAAATACTCACAAATACAATCATGTTTATTAATACCTTGTCATTCAACAACTCTTCTAAAAATGAACCACACACTTCAAGTCATGAAAGCGAATTTTAAAACATACATATAGCTGCCTATGTGTGTGCAAGGCCTCATTCATCCTTCTAGTGGTAGGCTATTTCAAACAAAACATGCAAGCAATCGATATAAAAATATGGTGAAAACCCTAAATATGTACTGCGATTCAACCAATGTTTTAATGACAGCAAGAGTTTGTACTGCAGCCCAGTATGCTTTGAAAATGCTGAAAAAACAAACAAACAGACAAACAAAAAATAAAACTAGTAAAATCAGTCAAACTGGAGTAGGCTTTGATATGATGGTCATCTTTTCTGCCAGTAGGGGGTGCTCATAATCAGCTGCAATCATCTGCAAGTGTGCATTCACACAAACACTGGTGTCACTCTAGTCTAGCGCTCAATCGTCTTTTCTGCCCCCAATGGCACTTCCCAGGCAGCACAACCTAAAAGGCACTACCTTAACCCTTACCCTGATGCTAGGCTGTTGCTAAGGTACTTGAGGTGGTTCTAGTCTGTTTCTAGGGTGGTTGCTAGGTTAATCCTATCAGTTGCTATGTTGGCTGCTAGGTTTCAGCTGTGGGGTGGTTGCTTGGCTGTTGGTATGTTACCTGAGGTGATTTAATTATTCAATTAGAAAGACCTACAGACCCACGCACAGAAGAAGTAGTATAGTAAAACAGTAGTTAAATTTGGAATGTTTACAGTAGCTAAGGGGACGACAATAGCAAATAGAATTCATTCTTGGAACTCTGTTCTAGAATGGAAGTGGCAGAGAGTGCAAGCAGAGAGGATTCAATGATCTTTGGTGCAAGTGGCAGAGAGTGAAAGCAGAGAGGATTCAAGCGGATCTTTGGTGCAAGTGGCAGAGAGTGCAAGTGCTGCAGCCAGACCCTATTGCTTACCCTTAGCCTTACCCCCTCAACCCTCACCCTAACCCTAAATTGGGGAGTACTGCCTGGAAGGGACCGTTGAAGACAAAAAAGACCAAAGACCCACTCTAGCACTGTGAAACACAAAAATATTATATGCACAAACCAACATAATTTATGGATAATTTATGTACATATATTGCAATTGATCATACTTACAGGCTATGCTCATAAGTATGCTCTCAATATATCAGTATAAATGATTATCTTTGCTTTTTTGTGACTTAAAGCTCTTTGATATGAGACTGACCTGATCAACAGCGTCTGGTATATCTGGTATAACGCACAGGTATGTCATCGCTCTCAGTAGGCATGGGCTTTGTCTTCAGCAGATAGCAAGTGAAACCTAAAGCCAGACACGTAGCACAATTTTATTGACTTTCACATTTATGCAGTTAGCAAACACTTTTATCCAAAGTGACTTTCTATCAATTATTTCAGGGCCAGTCTCCCCAAGAGCGTAAGTGCCTTCTCTCTCTCCAGGGCTACTACTTTAGCTAACCATATTCCTTAACCACGACACTACCACCACCCTAAGATGTTGCCATGAGTGTGATGATTATTGGGTATTGATTATTAGATTTGAAGAGGAGGTTCTGTTTTCACCAGTATTGGTTGGCCAACCATGACATAAACAATATGCAAATGTATGCAAAATAAAAGCTCTTACCAAGGAGAATAAGAAGTTTGAAACAGTGCGGAAGCCAGATAGGGATCCAGTAGTCTTCCATTACGTCCATTGGAGAAAAGTAGGTGAGTTTGGCATTACCGTGGCACAGGGCATCCGGGGTCAAGACACACACTCTCATCACAGCACCTTTGGTTCCACTCGGAATGTGGAACGTCAGAGACTCAGCAGAACTGGAGTTACCGGAATGGAACACTGGGGACCTGGTCATGTGACCAAGGAGAGAATTACAGCTTGAGAAAAAAGACAAATCAAAACCCAGATGTGTGGGTGTGGTGGAATTTATGTATTTTATGTATTAAATGTTATGTATTTTATGCTTCCAAAACGTAATTAGAGGTAGCCCAATATCTAGACGACATAGTGGTAGTCAGCTATAGGAAACTGATATCCAAGTGGCAGTTTGAAAGTGTTAGAAAAAGATTATAGTTTAATTTGCGATTTGGTTTAGGGAGTGAGACCAGAACTGAGGTTGGGTCAGATTTAAGCAGTTTATTTGGTAACGAGATAGACAGATAAGATAAGACAGATTGTCTGAGAAGGCCTTCTGCCCTTAACAGAAAAAAAAACATTGGTTTTTAAAGCTACAATCTTGTGCTGATGGTTTCGCACCCGCTATCTGTTTTGCAGATGTATGAAAACATTTGTCTGACAGATTCGCACCCACAACCTGTCTCAGCAGATGTACAGTATGTGCACTGTATGCACTGTATGTGCTTTTACAAAGGTCACTCAGAGTTAAGAGTGTAGATTTGCATTTTACAATGATTGTATTGCACATTAATCTTACAAAAGAGTGCAGATTCCTTTTTGGTCTGACCCTCTCACCATCTTATCGAGCCTGACGTGCCAGGTTATAGCATATATATCCCTAACCCTAACCCTACTCTTATGGGTTGCTGTCCTGATCTTGGGTGAGGACCTTATAGGTAACTTGCCTCCATTGGTTACCCCTGTTGTACACATCCGTCGACGGATCCCAATTGACTTTGCATGGAGCTTTTGTGAAATGCATTGTGGGTCTATCTGTCCCAGCGACTCCGTTGCGTCCATTGAAAAGTTAACGGATCCGTTTCTACCTGAAAACTTTTTAGGTAGCAACGGACCTGTTAACCAATCAAAATTGACTCCCCCATCCATGAGACACGCCCTCCGTCCTCCGTCCGGACGTGTACATTCTGAAACTAATGTTAGCCTTTAGCTGCAGCTTCGCAGATACCTACTCTTTTGGGTTGCAGTCCAGCCCTTGGATGAGGACCTTAGTGACTGACTCCAGGTTCCTTCCAGTTATCACAGCATAGCTTGAGCCATGGACTGGCACTCTGTCTGGTACCAGAGACAGAATTTCCGGTTTCTGAGGCAAGAGGAGAGAAAACAAATAGGAAATGAGAAAGCAGAGAAAGCAGATTGGGATAAGTGTCATTAGTGAGAGTGAGAATAAGGACAAGTGTGGAGAAATCTATTAAAATTTGAATGAAATGACTGCATGTACTGTATGTGAATAGAGTATGATGGAGACTGGCTGAAAGACAGGCATATGATAGAGGGACATACAATTCACACTTATGTCTACTGTTCCTTTCCTTTTTTAAGCACTAAATCTTAAAGCATAGGTTTGGTTTATATGACATTAAACCTTGTTTTCGGATGGCTTACGATGAATTACAATGGTTATGATTGATATATTTTTTTTACATATATATATTTATTGATTTCATGTACTCTGTTATCTATGGACCTTCCTGCGTCTCAAATAAAGTTGATTATTATATTATATTTTCACAAACGCTTTTCTATCAAGGATTTTCGGTTGTTGCTGGAGCATATCCCCACCTCCACAAAGGAAGCCCATGTTCAGTTGAACAATCCTACGCAGGACTGTGAAGCTCCGGAGATACAGTAGAAAAACGGCAGCCCTGCCTGCTGTCTCTTGAACTAATGTTGTCTTTCAGGCTTTATGTCTGCCTGTATGGACTTGTTGGAACTTAAGGTCCACCTTACCGTGTAATTCTGACCTGAGGTGTAGATTTGGCAAACATCCTAAACAGCCGAAGAGGAAATGAAACAGACAGACAGACAGACAGACAGACAGACAGACAGACAGACAGACAGACACACACACACACACACAACACACACACACACACACACACACACACACACACACACACACAACAAAACAAATGCAGTGTGAATATGCAATAGAATTGTTTGTTTGGTGTTGTTGTTGTTGTTGTTGTTGTTTTGGTTGTGCATGAAGCTTCTCTCACCTGTGCTATGGTGGAGTTCTCTGTGGAGGCTACTGTTCTCCAGGTACAAGCATCACCTGAGAGGGACCACTCACAGCCAGCAGAGAAGCACTCCATACACCTGTAGAATGCAACCATGTGTACACACACACACACACATACACACACACACACACACACACACACACACACACACACACACACACACAGGCACACATACACACACACTTGCAAAAAAAATGTTTTGCTATATTATAGGGCTTTTAAAATAATGCTTAACAGCTCTGATTGAAAAATAAAAACCAAAAAACAGGACATTTCTCTTACAAAAGAGGTGTCGGCCTTCCTGTGATACTGGAGCAGTTCTTCAAACGCACCTCCTTAGTAAGCTCCTCCCTCTGGAGTGTGATCCTTACTCTCACGCTCAGTCCTGGACACACACACACGGCCACACACACAAACACAAACACAAACACACACACAGAAAACTCTCTAGATCACACAAACTCCAGTTCAGCAGGGATGCTCTCTCTCTCACACACACATACACACAAACAAACACACACGCACACACACAGAGTCTCTGGATCAGACAAACTCTCTCTCTCTCTCACACTCACACACACACACACACACACACACACACACACACACACACACACACACACACACACACACATAGACCCTCTGGGTCAGAAATACTGCATCAGTACTAAGCAGACATGAGACCAGTCAGAGACCTTCATCAGGGAAGCTCTCACTAGAGAGGATGCAGGAACAGTTGGATGGGCCGGGACTGTCACACTCCTCTACAGCGCAGGAGAAGCCTATGCCTCTGTTCAGGTTGGGCAAAGCTGTGACTGTTATGGTCTGAAATAGCACAAAGACCCCTGCACCATCATCCAGCCCAACGCTGAAGACGCGTGGTGGAGAGGGTTGGCATCATGCGCAGTAATGCAAGTTCAACATCCAAAGCGTCGAGTGAACGATGCCAGCCACGGAACCACCAATGAAAAACAAGGAAACCCCATCTACCTGTCCAGTGTTGTTTCTGATCATGCGGACAGAAATAATGTCCCTCTGGAGGGACGTTCCAGGAACTGAGACCCAGTCAGACCTGGTGGAACACTCATGCTGAAATAAGCACCTGTGGAAGAGACACAAGATACAAAAGAGTTTCAGGTAATAAAAGCATGTTCCTATAACTGTCAGGCTCCATCTTACCACAGGAAGTATAGCTCACATCTCATGTCTGAAGTAAAAA
>JAODXP020001370.1:0-15000 GCA_027497455.2 Sardinella longiceps | reverse complement strand
GCTTAACAAGCAATTTTCTGCCATCTTCTCTAATCCCTCATTTTGTTATTCTCTCTCTCTCTCTCTCTCCCTCTTTCATGCTGTAGGGTAAAAGTTACTGTGAATACTACTATTTTCCTCTATGTTGAAGACATAATAGAAGTTGTGTGTTTGTGTGTGCATTTTCTCCCATACTTGCATGTGTGTGTTTGTGTGTGTGTGTTTCTTTGTGTGTTTTATCGTGTGCATTCATATGTCTGTGACTCCACATGTGATTGTGTGTGTGTGTGTGTGTGTGTGTGTGTGTGTGTGTGTGAGTGTGAGTGTGTGTGTGTGTGTGTGTGTGTGTGTGTGTGTGTGTGTGTGTGTGTGTGTGTGTGTGTGTGCGTGCGCACGCGCCCATGCTTGTGTGTTTATTCCATTTGTATAGAGCTCTGTGTGCTCTCTGGGGACATGAAAAAAGTTCAGTTTTATTTAATCAGTGCCATGTGCTCTTGCTATCTAACTGCCAACAAATAGATCACATTCCATATTTGTGATATGAAACCAGGAGTTCTCTCTGATGTGGTTTTGGCCAGAGTGGAGACAATGCGATTGGCGTGTTGGTGCAGACTATGGAATGGCTTTGAGATAAGACAAGGAAGGATGAAAAGAAGAGAGAGAAAAAAGGATAGATGGATGGAAGGATGAGAATGAGAGATAGAATAAAATAGATGGATGGAAGATAAGGATACAGTAGATAGAATAGATAGATGGAGATTAAAACAGAAAAAGACAAACTAGAAGGGGACAATAAAGAGTGAACGAGAATATGAATAATAAAAAAAGGTTTTCCTGGACACACTCCTCCTAACGCCTGAGGCAAACATGGACATTAGTATATGAAATTTAAAGTCTCTCTCTCTCTCTCTCTCTCTCTCTCTCTCTCTCTCTCTCTCTCTCTCTCTCTCTCTACACACACACACACACACACACACATACCCTCTGTGTGCATGTGTGGGTGTTAGAAAGACCATTTTGAAAGGCAGGAAAATAAATCTTTTATGACAACTTTATTAACAATTTATAGTAGCTATAAGCGGAATTGTAAGGATTACATAAGAGTCTAAAAAATACTCCACCTGTTACATCACAGAGAACGAGGTACCTTCATCAGACACGTACGCAGGTGTGAGGTGACCATGACAACTCAGAATTACACTCTAATGCATACTGGATTATTGATTACACAGCACTTCTGTACTTGCAAATGTAAATGTCTGGTTTTGATTCCCCTGTGTGTGTGTGTGTGTGTGTGTGTGTGTGTGTGTGTGTGTGTGTGTGTGTGTGTGTGTGATGGCTTCCTTTAAACAGAGGCTGGATTTGACTCTCTACTCTGCATGCACCCTCCTTGTCCACCAGGCTACCACCAGTCTGTTTATAATTGCTGTGTGTGTGTGTGTGTGTGTGTGTGAGCGTGTGTGTGTGAGCGCGTGTGTGTGTGTGTGTATGTGTGTGGGCGTGCGTGCGTGTGTGTGTGTATGTGTGTGTACAAGAGAGAGAGACAGAGAAAGAAAATGCAAGGGGATAGTGTGAATTTCCCCCGAATCTCCTGTAATTTACAAGATTTCTTCATGAAAAAATTAATATATTAATGGGGAAACATCTCAAGTTGACAGATCACTATTAAATGCAGTCTGATCATATTTAGTGCATTTGTCATAGCAAACTGGCAACCATAACTTACCACTCTTACTGCACATGGTCCTGCTATGGGAAGCTGAAAGCTAACGCTACTGTTGTTAGTCCAGATGAGTTGTTTTTCCTCACACTTATTTCCCAAAAGCGCTTGGCAAAACAGCAATGTTCTGGATGAATGTTAATGGAATAGATGTGAGAGATGCATTTAGCCCAGCAATCCAGACGTACTTTACTCTAGCAGAAGCAGCAAATAGACTTGCCAAGACAGTATGTCTAGTAGCAAAACATATGGGAATTTGATTAGTCAGACACTGTTGGTGCTCTATGTGTTTAGGGCGGGCTTCGCCGAAAACAATTGGCTTTTGAATTGGTGTTTACATCTTGTTTGTTCCTCTGATTTGTCATAACGCTATTGGCGCTATCGATCTATCTATCAATGCTAGACTATATGTAACGGAGGCCAGCTAGCTCGGTGGTAGTACGTGTAAATCCTCATCACCCAATTCCATGGGTGCTTCTAACAGCTGAGTTAGAAGCTCGGCTTTTGGCTCAGTTGGTTCGAGCGTCCCACTCCCACGCCGGGAGTTTGTAGCTTGCGGGTTGACGGGTTCGAGACCCGTGTGCGGTTACATATACATACTGTACTTACAGTACATATGCATATAACACTTTATGAACCCAGTATTCATACAGCATTATAAATGCATTCATAAAGGGTTATAACACATTCATAAGGTCTTATAACTAATGACATTAGTTTTCATAACTGTTTATACACTCTCAAAGCATTATAATTTTATCTTATAAGTAGTGCTGGCAAAATTAACTGATTAATCACGTGATTAATCCAAAAAAATTAACTCGGATTAAAAAAATTAACTCAGATTAATCCTGATGGATATGGTTCCACTTTCATGGCATGTATTATGTTAAATTTCAGATAGAAAATGGAACGGTTATCAAGTCAAACTATAGCCTACAAAGATTATGGCCTAGCTCCTGATTGTCCAACAACATGTTTGGGGAATCCTTTGGGGTAGGGGACAGGTGTGAATTGCCCCATTTGAGACGAACAAAGCCAACTATTCAGTAGGCCTATCAGGGCCTTTACAGGGCAAAATAAGGATCCAACATACCCTAGCAACCAAATTCTTACTGGAGGAAATGAGCTTCGATTAAAAGTGATTAATCACGATTAATCTTTGAAAAATTTTGTGATTAATCAGATTAAATTTTTTAATCGTTTGACAACACTACTTATAAGTCTTTAAAACTTGAATTGTCATAAAGCATTATAATGCTTCAATTTGCCCTTTTATATGTCAATTTGTTCATGCTGCATAATGACAAATTACAAGTGCTCAGTGCATACCCTAAGTTAAGTAAGATGAGCACATAATTACTCATGAAAATGAATAAGGCACCATAACAGACACTAAGTAAAGTGGTATGTTCCCCTAGTATCAAAAGTTCAAAGAAGGTCATAATGCTTTGTGATACATCAAGTTATAAAGGTTTATGTGATGACATTATAATGCCTTATGAATGCATTGACAATCTACACATTCCAGACGGTGCACCAAAGCAATACACAGCAACATGTGATGCACAACTACCATACGTTCAATGCTAACATTTCTCCAATTCAGTGAGTTACAGTAATTTCTTGGTACATTTTCTTTGCAGGAAAGATTTTTCGACCCAATTTATTTAGAAAAAATAGCCAACAGCCCTCCTTAACCAGAAAAAATAGCCTAATAAATTATTGTGAATAAGAATAAATAAATAATAGCAGTTATTACCCCCTAGTTATTACTAGCAGCTATGGTGTGTGTGTGTGTGTGTGTGTGTGTGTGTGTGTGTGTGTGTGTGTGTGTGTGTGTGTGGCCACAACCCTAAACATCAGCCCTTGGCAGCTCATGTGTGTGATATGATGTCAGAGGATTTGGGAGTGTATTGGTGTATTGCCTTAGCGTGTGTGTGTGTGTTGTGAGTAAATTATCTGGCACTCAGTTGGAATTCTGGTATGCTTATGTCATTGTTTTACCCCTTCACTGACATTATAATGAAAACTACAAGCATGTCAGACCCTTACTCAATTACACACACTGACACGCGCACACACACACACACACACACACACACATCCACTGCTCAACCTATAACTCGATCAAATTCAGAAACCCTATGACATGCAACTGTCGAAATGTTCTAAATTGATTATACACAAGCATGCATGCACACACACACACACACATACTGTGTACATGTTCTCGAATTACCCACACATCTCCAGTCATTATTTCTTTTGTGATTCACAGCAGTGGCTCAAGCTACACACCATTATATATGTGCTAGAAGCAATACAGCCTCTCTGTCTCTCTATTTCACAAACACACACACACACACACACACACACACACACACACACACACACACACACACACACACACACAGATGGTGAGAGAGAGACTTATACAGTGTCTGTTTTTACCATATGAATTATATAACCAATTTCACACCAACTCTTGAACATTCACATTCTCACAAGCACACATTAGCACACAATGTACACACATAAACACACCCACTCACACACACACCCACGCTGCCTATCGCCTGTCAAACACACACACACACACACATCTATTTACTCTCTCTCTCTCATACACACACACTCACACTCTCTCTCTCTCTCTCTCTCACACACACACACACACACACACACACACACACACACACACACACACACACACACACACACTTATAGCCAATGTCAGTCAAAGTAATAATGACTGACTGCTCTGTTATACTCCTCTGGGATAAGAAAAAGCAGCCAGAGGGAAGTGCACACCCTCAAAGCACACACACACACACACACACACACACACACACACACACACACACACACTGAACAAGTGTGTGAGAGGAAGGACAAAAGGGCAGAGAAGTGAATAAAAAAAGTTTTTTTTTTTTTTTTAGCTCTAGTTCCTTTTTTCTTTACCTGCCCAACCATGTTCCTGTCTGCAGCAGACCTGCTGTATAATGAGCCGAGAACTGCTGAGCATTCTGAACCGAGAAGATTCTGGAACTTGTGGAACTTTATTGTGTTACTGCTGCAGCAGTTTTATCATTAAAGCTTTATGGAGTTATGAGGGTGGCCATGTTTGTTTCATCACTTGGTTTGGGAGTACAGTGCTGAATTTCACCCCTGCCTGGAAAATGTTTGAATAACAGTAACTAAATAAATAAATGGATCCTTGTGGCGCAGTCTTGATGTATGTCGCCTTCCAAACGGACCTTGTGCTTGACCCTCCATGTAGTGAGAATACCCAATACATTGGGTCCCATTTCTTAAGAATTTTCTTAAATTTGTTCTTAAGGTCTCTTTGAAAAAACTATATTCGTGAATGCAAATCTTCTTAGAAACTGCATAAGTGGGATTTGAGAACAAACAAAAAGAATGGTTGGTGAATTAGACCCAAAGATCTTTAGTAATCTAGTCAGCATTACAGATTTCAAAATCACTGCTCTATCAAATTATCGTTACTATTATAATAGTATTATTAAAAAAAATAGTCTGCGGTGCGGTGGAAACACAAACCGGCGTTTTGAAAGGTCCTAGCTTGCAGTCATGAAGGAACAGTATGTATGGCACTCGATTGACCAGGTGACCCACATTGCGAGTCCATGTGTTTTTGTATGACACTGTCCCAACTTTACTTAACTTCTTTCTATCAGAGACACTGTGAAGGGTTCTACAGGGTTCTACTGTAGCAGAGCAACACGGTCTCGTCTCTCTCACGGAGGGACGGTCTCGTCTCTGGAAGTCGTCAGAACCAGGGCGTGTGTGCATCTGTGTAACCTGTCGGAGCCTTCAAACGCAGAGTACAGTGCAGTGCATGCCAGCGCACATCTGAAGTCCATAACATGACATCACTGTGTGCACACTGGGCCTCCGGAACGGCCCTCTCCCCCTCCTTCCTCAGCCAATCAAACACCAGCGCCGTATAGCGTAGCGTAGGCTAGATGCATGCATAGGCCTCAGCCCTCTGCAGATGGCTGGGGTACGCGCCAAACGTTGACACCACGGCTTGTGAATTTTAACAAAGGACTCAAACTCACTAAAGGGTCAGAGGACTCGTAATAATATTATAGAAAACGAGATGGACAACACATTAGTGAACGCAGACACACACACACACACACACACACACACACACACAGACACGCATGCAGAGATACACAGATACAGATGTATTTGTGTACACAAACACACACATGCTGATGCACGGTGTCAGTGTTTTCTCACACACATACACACAATCCCTCACACACACACACACGCCAATGCACGGTGTCAGTGTTTTCTCACACACATAAACACACTCCCTCTCACACATACACACATAATATTGGCGTCTGTAGTGGACCTGGGTTAGTGAACCTTGCCCATATTTTAAAAGCACTTATGTAACCTGGGTGGAGGGGGCGAACAAAATGGATTCCAAATGTAGCACTTCATCCACAGGCATTCCTCCTGCATGGCCACATCAGAGCCTGGAGTCCAGCACACTGCTAATGCTGAGCTCTCCTAAACACAAAACACACACACAGTCACTACACACACACACACACACACACACACACACACACACACACACACACACACACACACACACACACATACTGTACTCATGTAGACACACACACACACACACACACACACTCATGCGCACACACACATACACACACACACACACACACACACACACACACACATGTACACTCATGTACATGTAGCATAAACACAGGGCATGCACATACAGACACACACACACACACCTACAATTGCATGTGTGCTCTCTCTCTCACTCACACACACACACACACACACACACACACACATACACTGACACACACACACACACCCACACACACAGCTTTGGTGTAATCATACACAGACATGTGTACAACATTCATAGCCAGAGAACAGCTCACCCACTCCGTCACATTATAACATCCAAGAAAGCCAAGCCAAGACTCTAGTCATGCTCATAACCAAAGACTGAACTTCCAAGTACATTACACACATCCCATGACCTCCTTGTACACTTTCCTGTCTCTCAATTGATGTTTGCACATGCATGTATGTGTGTGCATGTGTGTATGTCTGTTTATGTGTGAGTATGTGTTGTGTGTGTGTGTGTTTCTTATGTGTGTGTTCGTGTGTGTGTGTGTATGTGCATGTGCATGTGTGTGTGTGTGTGTTTGTGTGTGTGAGCTGGACTTTGAGAGTGATGAAGAAAGGACTTCTAATTGGGGACATGTTGACTTGGCACAAAGTGTCACATTAAAAAAGAGTTTATGCTGCGCTGATGAGCCCCAGAACACAGGCTGTACTGCACACTTACACACACACACACACACACGCAGGCACACACACACACACACACACACACACACACACACACAGTTTCTGATCTCCCTTAGTGGGGACTTTCACAGCATTGCTTCACAATGAGGCCATAAATTTGTCATGAGTTTGCCGATGCTCACGCCCCATCGTCAGCATTGGCGGTCCAGCCGGAGTTTTGGCCATCCATTGACACCAAATTAGCCAGCAGTGGCTCTGCCATGCTCCGGATGCTGACGGCTTTAAAGGATAGCTCCAGAGTAAGTTTAAGCAGGGCCGTGTTTACCAGCTGCCTAGGTAATTTGTACAAAATCAGCTCCTGGGGGCCCCCTCTCTTCCCCCCTTATGTAATGGCTAGCCTACAGTTATATATATTTTAAAAATCTGCCAAAACCACCACAGTAAGCCTGACTCACGCATGTTTAGTGGTTTTCCCAAAGTGTGCACCCCTCTCTCTGCGGTACATTGGACTATTCCTGGTTAACATTTCAGTCGCGGGAAGTCAAACTTATCTAAACCTAAACCAACAGTGGCGGTGTGAAGACAGTCCGGGTGTTAACTGTATTTCTATAGTGGTTCATGGACGTAATACAAATTATCTAAAATGATTGAATGAAATATACATGATTCATGAATAGACAGTGCACTCATTGGGACAGATTCATTGGGATCATGTCATCATTGGGTGAACATGAGTCTCTCTATAATCATACAGAAAATACAGTAAGTGTGAGCACAAACTGTCGACGGAAAATGGCAAATACGTGTACTATACCATGAGGCGCAACTGACAAAATAAAGACATGATATGTATTCAATTAGGTTTTTGGCAAGTGAGTTTATCCCTTGAGTTTATCAAACTTTCACTCACTTATGAAGTTTTTTCACACATTGTTCTTTGTAGTGCAATGATTAAGCTTGTTTTCGTGGCCAATAGTAGAGTGCCCAATGATTAAAAGGTAAACCTGGTGGTGAATCAGCAACCAGTGTCTTAGATATCAAACCAAAGCAGAAATCTAGATTTTGATGTCATAAAGTTTCTTCAAAAACTTTGTACTTCAACGACACTAATATTGTTAAACCTATGCAGTTTGTTTTTGATTGGAA
This sequence comes from Sardinella longiceps, assembly GCA_027497455.2. Lineage (NCBI taxonomy): Eukaryota > Metazoa > Chordata > Actinopteri > Clupeiformes > Clupeidae > Sardinella > Sardinella longiceps. Next base: position 6,818 of record JAODXP020001370.1, on the reverse strand, counting down.
GGAAAAACCCATACTGTTATCATTCGTTATGTTGCGAAAACATTATTCATCGGCCATGGAAATCAATGCGTTATTAATTCCCCACGTGTTTGTTTTTTATTTTAATCCGTCCATTCTTCCAGATCTTGATAACAGCTTCACAGTCATTTTATTTATTTCACTGTGTAAAATGGCACCTCTATCAAAGACAAACAATGTAGGAGGCACAATTATCATCTGAGACTTGTGCACTCGCTGTATGCAGCCCCCTAAACCAAACCCCACCCAACCAAAACAGCAGAGGCAGCAATCACGCCACCCAGCTTAAGCCCTAAATCTCCTCAGCCCTCTGCTATGACCACGGCCCCTGGCTCCACACTTCTAGCCTGACATAGCCCGACCATAATACTGCTGTTTATCAGTATTCATGGTCTGGAGGTTCTTTAACCTGACGCGATTATAGGGCGGGGGGGTCGCATTCACTTCTGGTTTGAAACGATTGGACAGCTCGTCTAATCAGCTTCGCTTATTGGCCGGTAGTCTCTCTACCGATGTAAACCCGCCCATGAAGACCGTCCCCAGACCATGGATAGATGCAGACGGCAAGTACGGTTAACGCCCCCAAATTGCGAGGGTGGAGTCAGCGTGGGGGAATAACAGAGGCCAATTTAACATTATGGTGAATGGACAAGGTAGAGAAAGTTGCTTAACAATAAAAAATCGCTTAGTAGAATCGAACAAAGTCCATATTAGATGTTTTGTCTAATCATGACCTGTTTGCCTGCTTCTGTTTTGACTAAAATAATTTTCCCATCATTTGTTTATTGCAGTTACACTAACATAAATGTCATAAGCTGTCTCTGCTCCTGTCAAAAGTAAAGCAACTTTCAATCACAAGTCTGATTAGCTCAGTTAAGCAAGCTAAAGTTAGCTACATTTACTGTGGTGATCAACGAAGTTGGCTAGTTAGGAAGCTAATGAAGCTAACAAACATCATCTAAATTGTCATCAGTATCGCGTTTGGAGGGGTGTCAACTTCAGAATTCACATCGGACCATCTGACCATCATTACTACCTTCAGGCATTGCCCTCAAAAATGTGTCAGGCTCCTTGTAGATGGTGCTCAGTGTAACTTCTAGCTTAGCATGCCATTGACTTCCCCACTGTGTGAGCCTGCTCTTAGATGGGACTATTTTTCTCTAATTCCCCCACAGCGGAGCTATATTTGTGGGCGTGGTCAGACTTGCCGTCTGTATCTATACGGATGAACATTCGTATTAAGGGCAGACTATGTCAGGCTACCACACTTCCATGGCAACTCATGGATATTCACTCTTGACTCATTAAAGACTGACTGGGTATGAAATCCTTTGAAAATATGTTAAATATGCTAAATTTTAATGCACAATCAAGAAGATCCTTCAAAGACCTCCTTCCATTCCAATGTGGGAAAAAGTCGAGGAAATCCTTATTAAATGGAATTATCCAGAGTGAATCAACACGTAGCCCTGCTGTTTTATAGTGCTAAGCGCTATTGATTGGCACCACAATGACCGAATTTCGTGCAAAGCCCCTAACACTAACGGAATAGGGCATGTCAAAACAATGCCGAACCGGCATACTGGTTCGGGAGCGTGTCTATGTTCTCACAGCTCTATGTTCCCACAACTCTATGTTCCCACAGCCCTATATTCTCACAAGAGTTTTTTTTCTTTCTTTCTTTAAAGTCAGGTACTATAGTCCCACATTTTTACCCCTGCCTGGTAGACCCCCTTTGTAAGTTCAAGCAAGATTCGATCTTTGGTATTATTTGCCCTCAATGGTGCCTTCCAGGTAGTGGGGTTTAGGGTAATGGTGCCTTCCAGGTAGTGGGGTTAAGGGTGAAAATTATCTTCGTTTTGCATCCACATTCCACAACGATTTTATATTCATCCACCTTAGCGATAATTTTTTAAATCAACCTCAGCAATCATTTTTTGAATAATTTTCAGTTTCAGAATCCTCCATTCTAATGTGAACGGAAGGGCTAACTGGTTGAATATTACCTGTGTTGGTGTGAACATGCCCTTATTGGAACATACTGCTGTGGGAAAATAGGGTCTAATTAAAAAAAATGTGAGAGCATGGGACTGTGGGAACATAGGGCCCAATTCCCCAAATTTCCTAAGAAATGTGGGAACATAGGGCCTAATTTCCAAAGATTCTGTGAAAAATAAAGATTCCTAACAAATGTGGGAACATAGGGCTGTGGGAACATAGAGTTGTGGGAACATAGAACTGACCCCACTGGTTCAATGCAGAGTGTACATTCTAAGCCAAGAAATAACTGATCTTATATCTCATATTTTCTTGACCTCATTTACAGGTGATATTGAAACTGTAAAATCTCGAGTTTGAGCGGCAGGGTGATCTGTGTTTCTGTTTCCTGAACTGTTATCAGATTTCATCAGATCATTTTCTGGGTAGCTCTGAAAACCCATAGCATAATTGCTAGGTTGAGTAACTCACCCCCCCCCCCCCCCCCCCTCCCCCAACACTTATGCTAACTCTTTGCACTCAGAGGCACTGCATGTGCTTCAATAAATAGAAAAACAAATTCACTGTTACCCCTCTTCCACCGCCATGAACCAGGTGATAGTTCTGGGCTGGTGCTTGTGCCAGTTTGGTGCTGGTGCTACCTGCCAATTAATCAAGAACCAGTTCTCTTTTCCACTGGCTGAGAGCTAAAGCTAGCGCTGTGTCGCTACGTCAGTGCACAAGTCTGTTGTCCTAGTAACATCTCAATAGGCTACTACTAAACTCGTAGGTGAGAAAAGTAATATTAATGGTGAAACATAGCTCCATAGTTGACATTTAGTTTGTCTTTGTCTTCCAAATGTTTTTACTTTAAGTCAGTGAGAAGTTGAACCTGTACAATCTTTTAGTCTTGTTATTTTAACCTAAAATAGGTGTGCTGTGAAGGTGTCTGTCAGCAAACTATCTACGCTCAAAATCTAAGCAAACTTTCAGCACCTGACATAGCTGGTTCTTGTTTCTGCTTGTTCCAGCTTTCAGTTGGTCCTGAGTTGAAGTCTGTTTTCCAGAGCTATAACCAAGTTTATGTGTTGACAACCACCAGTTTATGTGTTGAAAACCACCAAAAAAATGGTTTGATTTGGCACTGGCTCCAAACCAGCACGGCAGCACCAGGTCTTTTGGTATTTTTTGCCCTCAACACTGTCTTCCAGGCATCACTGCTTTCAAGGCACTACTCCCCTCAGTTTAGGGTTAGGATGACGGTTTGGGTTAGGGTTAGGAATAGGGTTGAGGTAGTGCCTTTTAGGCTGTGCTGCCTGGAAGGTGCCGTTGAGAGCAAAAAAACACCATTGAGCCTGGAACCACCTGGCGAAAAAGGGGAATGTGCTCAACTCTAGCATAAAAGCTACACTGAGTTACTGTAGCCCAACCTTCACTCTAATGCACACAGGCTGACTCTAGTCTTCTAAGTTCTCCCTTCTTTTACTCTTCCTAGCAGCATACAAAGGTGCTATCCACCACATAAAATACTCTGCTATTCCCTAATTTAGCATTTCTGCACATTTCTGTGTCTACAGCGTTGATGTTCAGGTCACCACTGTCTCAATAATTACCATACTCTTTTTAGGCATGAGGTTCAGGGCCGCCATCCTCAGTATTGCCAGTATTGCCCCGGCAATACTACTTTTCAATCTGGTATGGCCTGGCAATACTGCGTTTTGGTGTAACATCAAGCTTCAAATTTCACATGAAGCACTAAAGTAAAAGGATATGATATGACAAAACAAACGTGATATAATCAGATTAGATTCTGTCTGTAGCCTAAAAGTAGCCTATGTGATACAGTGTATTATTTTTTATAGCAGTATGTCGTGCCATAGAATCTCTCGTGGCAATATTGTAATAATTAACGTCACTTTCACAGCATAGCCGTCTACCAGCATCAGGGGTGCCATTACATGTTTTAAAGTATTATTACCAAATTTTCTCAGCGATTAGCCTAAAATGTGTTACCTTAAAGTTTTTTTTTGTATGTTTGATGAAGGTAGTGTTTCTTAGCAATGCAGTGAATAATGCCATGTTGCAACTAGGTGTTATTATTTTGAGCTTGTTTGATGTGCCTCACCGCTGGCATTGAAACTTGTGCGTGTGTGGCCTTTATGGAATCATAACTTGTCCGCAGTTATTCACAGGTTTATCAACATTCTAAATGGGTGATGATCGAAAAATACAGGCCTAATTCACCTTTGGCTAAGCCCCGCCCATCGAACGCAGATAAATCAATTGGAGTTCAGAATGATTCATTTTCCGGCAGGGGTCCGACATTCGCTGGCGTAAGCCCCATAGAGTTACATTAGGAGCCTTGAATTTTCTCCGTATTTCTTCAGATTTATAGAGATGTAAATATAGAAGAATGGTCACATTATATGGACTGTATTGATTTAACACTAATGTGAGGAATGCCATGTCAATTTCGTTCAGATCTTTGTAAATTACGTAAAGTTTAATTAAATTAATTGCTCCAGGCTCCCACCTTAGGCTTTCCCTAGAAGACGGCTCCAACTAAACCATAACAAGACGAAATAACATGCCTGTGGATTAAGTCACACAGTCCATTCAATGTGAAATAAACAATTACGGCTACTTATTGGGCTTAATACACGACAACGTTGTAGATAACATTCGTGTCACTTAAAGAAAACAAACACAGCAGTCACCCTTATATATCGCTAGCATAGTTTGCTAATGACTGTTAACTTTCAGTGATGAGAGAGGGAGATTTGTTTGGACAAATATGAATGATCTTCGGTAGAAATGTGTTGGTGGTTGTAGAAACAGTTAAAAGGGACTTTTGCTTGTGCTTGTGCTTTCCATGTGAAAGTGGAGGTGTGAGCGATCAAGGATCAACAGAGCAAACGGAGTTGTTCATGAACTTCATGTAGCACTGTAGCCTAAGTTAAACTGGGCTAACATGGGTTAACAGCAGCAGCATGTTTGCCCTTAACAGTTAGGGAAATAATTTATTTACCATACGTTGACTAAAATATAGAGACACTAATGTTACGATGTAGGCTACTTAACTGTTCAATAATTTATTTGTCACGTGTTTGTTACAAGATAGTATCCTTCATCCTGATCCAAATGAAACAAAGCATTGCTATTAAATCTAACATTAGCCATCAGTGAATTTCCATCTCCTGGCATTCAACAAAGAACCTCTGTTCCAGTATTTAATCATAATGATTTAGGAGTGATAATTACTCTGTTTATCATTAACGTTAAGTAAAGATATGACTAACATTTCTTCATGTTAATGTTTTTAATTAGGCCTGTTTCTCTAGGCCTATATATCACAGAAATATAGTGTACATCATCATACAACATTATCTGTATTTGGTTCATAGCTTTGCTTGAAATGTTTTCACTGACAAATTTGAAGAATGATGTGCTAGTGCTTGTACATGTAGGTTATAAGGCACGATCTGTATTTTTCCATCATCACCCATTTAGAATGTTGATCAGCCTGTAAATAACTGTAGCTTCAGATAATTCATGCCTGTGGTTGAACAACACCTGCAGTGATACCCCTCTTCCAACACCACTCCCTTTTCAGGTTTAGTGGAGTCCTGGCACATACTGTGCGCCCGGTAGGCTACAAGAAGTTTCAAAGTGCTATGTTGGCGAACAAGTTAGGCTAATTCCACACGCACAAGTTTCAATGCCAGTGGTGGGGCACATCAAACAAGCTCAAAATAAAAGAACACCTAGTTGCAACATGGCATTATTCACTGCATTGCTAACAAACACTACCTTCATCAAACACACAAAAAACTTTATGGTAACACATTTTAGGCTAATCGCTGAGAAAATTTGGCAATACTGATTTAAAACATGTGATGGCACCCCTGATGAGGTTATTAAAATCCACACACAACGTTGTTTGTATAGCCGGTGGCGGTCTGCAAGCTACAATCTCCCAGCGTGGAAATGGGACGCTCTAACCAACTGAGCTAAAAGCCAGAGCTTCTAACTCAGCGTGTTAGAAGCCCCCATGTTAAAAACTCAGCGTGTTAGAAGCCCCCATGGAATTGGATGATGAGGATTTACACGTACTACCGCCGAGCTAGCTGGCCTCCGTTACACTCACCCTCCAAATCCTCACTCCCATCCGGGTCACGGCCCGCACTGCACACGGGTCTTGAACCCGCCACCCCGCATGCTACAAACTCCCGGCGTGGGAGTGGGACGCTCTAACCAACTGAGCTAAAAGCCCGTGCTTGTAACTCAGCATGTTAGAGGCGCCCATGGAATTGGGTGATGACGATTTACACGTACTACCGCCAAGCTAGCTGGCCTCCATTACATTTGCAATCATACATTTGCCCATTTCCCAATCAATTACATTGCTAATGATTACACCCCCAGGGCTGATAGTAAAAAAAAATGGCAAGCCTTTTTTTAGTTAAATTTTAGTTTTATATCGGAGAACTTTTCTTCTACCACAGTCATGCTGGTAGGCTACGCCTGTTCCTGGACCACAACCAAAGCACTGTGTTCAGGGTTCTGTTTCCCAAAAGCAAACTTTGTTGGATGTAATGTAGTTTCCCATTGGCAACTAAGTTGGGGAGCATGCCTATGTTTCCCTGGTTCTATCTTCCCTAGGTCCTGTGTTCCTCAATGAAACATTACAAAAAAGGGTCAAAGCAACAACAGCACTTTTGGGATCTCAGAGAAACAGTCCATCTACATTTCTAACGCAGAGTAATGAAGCATCTTATTAACTTCACTGCATGCACTTTCTGTCTTTCTCTCTTTATCTTTCA
>JAODXP020001366.1:10000-15000 GCA_027497455.2 Sardinella longiceps | reverse complement strand
GTGTGCGTGTGTGTGTGTGTGTGTGTGTGTGTGTGTGTGTGTGTGTGTGTGTGTGTGTGTGTGTGTGTGTGTGTTAAGCAAACGCTTTTAGTGGCTGCAAGGTCTGCCAGGTACTCCACTCACACACTCCAGCCATGGCTGATCTTTCCCCCTTGTGCGGGTATGTGTGTGTGTGTGTGTGTGTGCGGGTGTGTGCTCCAGCCGTGGCTTATCTCTCCTCCTCGTCGTGTGTGTGTGTGTGTGTGTGTGTGTGTGTTCTCCGCTCATATACTCCAGGCGTGTCTTGTCTTTCCCCTTCTATTGTGTGTGTGTGTGTGTGTGTGTGTGTGTGTCTTTCCTCCAGTGTCATTCTCAAGCTGTTGGAGCTCAGGACTCTCCATTAACAACAGAAACATCCACACACTCCTAAATGACTTTTTACTACTCTAGGTTTCATTACTGACGTGTCACTCACACAGGACACTGACTCTCTGTGGCTTCATTTGAGAGCCATAGAGTAGCCCCCTCGTGTGTGTGTGTGTGTGTGTGTGTGTGTGTGTGTGTGTGTGTGTGTGTGTGTGTGTGTGTGTGTGTGTGTGTGTGATATAGGAACTAACAACTTTCCTCCCAAAATTGAGTGTATAAGTCAGGCAATCTGAGCACTCATCCCGAGTCTACTGCGCTACTCTTACTCTTACTGTGTGTGTGTTCTTCCCTAACTGTGTGTGTGTGTGTGTGTGTGTGTGTGTGTGTGTGTGTGTGTTCTTCCCTAACAGTCGGAGCAGCCCAGTCCGGCCAGCTCGAGTTCCAGCTCCAGCTCCAGCTTTGGCCCCGCCCACAAACGCCAAGGTGAGGATCCTATTGGATACGGGTGTGTGTGTGGGTGTGTGTTTTGGGGTACAGATACGTGTGTGTGTGGGTGTGTGTGGGTGTGTGTTTGGGCTACAGTGTGTGTGTGTGTGTGTGTGTGTGTGTGTGTGTGTGTGTGTGTGTGTGTGTGTGTGTGTGTGTGTGTGTGTGTGTGAGTGTTTGGCCTACAGATGTTTGTACAGTATGTTTGGGGTACAGGTGTGTGTGTACATGTGTGTTTGGGGTACAGATGTGTGTGTGTTTGGGGTACAGGTGTGTGTAGGTGTGTGTATGTTTGGGGTATGGATGTGTGTTCACATGTGTGTTTGGGGTACAGGTGTGTGTGCAGATGTTGGGTTGGACTACGGGTGTGTAGGGGTGGTTGTGAGGTGCAGGTATGTTAGTCAGGGGCCAAAACTGATATTGTAACTTGTGCGGACACCTCAGGGGTAAAAGCTGACAACATACATAGTATTAATATTTGACCCCTTAACATGAAATCTAGCCAGGTTGTCAGCCTGGAAAATGTTTTTTTCTCCATTTTATGGCTGTATTCTTAAAAGTGACAAAATCGGATTTTAACTCTTAATTGCTTCCTTAATAGGCCTAGCCTACTTGCAATATTATCCAATTGATGTTCAAACCAGACCTTTACAAAAATGTATTTCAGTCTACCAAAGGAGTACTGCACCACTTTGGTCAGCCCGGTTATGTTATGAAGCCTGAAGCAATGGGTAGAGTTAAGGTTATTGCAACAGGTGTTTTCATAGAATAGAACACCAATGTTCTTCTATTGGCTTCAAACAAAAAACTAAAATTCTAACACCAAAGTCTGATGGGTTGGACCTGGCAATGCCTGTTATACTTTTTGTTTGTATTTGTTTTCTGTTAATTTTGACCCTAAGAACCAATAATTGGAGGGTCTGGTCTGCCAGAAATGTCACCAAAAAAAGTGTATGCATTTTTAGTGTAATTAGTGTGTAGTATCAGATCACTGCATACTGAACTGGGTCTTGCTGATTTTATTGTCTTAGGTGAACAATGCGTTTTGTGTGTCGCTCATCAGTGTTCACTCATTCATACACTTGCCACCAACAGGTGATATAGGTGATTTGTGATGATCACATGACCTCACCCATGTAAGACACCATACAATTACCAAATCAATTAAAACTCCAGACACACATCCATTCTAATATACAATCCATATCTCCAGATTTAGGCTCCTATGCCAATATGTTTACATGCAATGTACAACTCCAGTGTAAAAATTAGAATCAAAGTTCATTACTAGCCCTATACAATATCCAGAAATGGCACCAGTATCTTGAATAAACATCTGTTTCAATAATGCATCTATACATATTCTAGTACATCAATACATACTGTAAATACCAAAGTTAGTTCACATTTCATCATTACATCATTTGCATTTTTTGACACTGGAGTTGTATATATGTATACATATTGGCATAGGAGCCTAAATCTGAAGATATGGTTTTTGTATTAGATTGGATGTGTGTCTGGAGTTATAACTGAATTGTTAATTGGATAGTGTCTTGCATTAATCACCTATATCACCTGTTAGTGGCAAGACCAAGTGTATGAATGAGTAAACCTGATGAAGCGACACACGCGAAACGCGTTGTTCACCTGAGAAAATATAATCAGCAAAACCCAGTACTGTGTGCGGTGATCTGATTCTTTTTGGATATTCCAATATGATATCAATTTTACACAAATAACAGCCATAATGTCATGCTTTTCACCTAACTGTATGTTTATATGCCAGTAATCTACAGAAAAGTTAATAAAACTGCAATCAACAGGCTCAGAGCCTCAATGGAATTATAGGCTACTCTGAAATGTCCGAATGATACTGGATATTTTAAATAGTCGGCCGCACAGAAAATCCATATAGAACTGCTCTCTCTCTGCACTGTTCACCTTGAACACCACAAATATCAAGTACAACTCGAATCATGCCATGTGCAGACATTCTTTGATGATACTCCAATTATTGGGTGTCTCAAAGATGGACAGGAAGAGGGAGTACAGGAGCCTTGTGGAAGACTTTGTGGGATAGTGAAGGACTAACCAGCTCTCGTCTCAGGGCCTGTGCTGTCCAATTGGTACCAAGTTTGACGCAAAGCTTGAACAGATCACCGGATCTGTGTAAAGTCCCCTATTGCTATAAAAGCACCATCATTATCCAGAAAAACCCTCCATCATGGGATTGAATGATTACTGACCTGTGTCCTAAGTCCAATGAATGTCTAGTAATGCCAAATCTAAAGTCAACAGTTGGATCCCCTATAGTTTGGCAACAGGAAAGTGGGAGTATAATGCAGTGAACATGGCTGCATTTCAATCTACAACACTAAACAGTGGACTCTCAAGTTTCTGGGATCCATCATTTTCCACATACTGAAGTGGGAGAATGGCTTCAACAGTAATTCTCAAAAAGGCCTATTAGGAGTAGCCTGGCACGCCCTCCCAGTGACGTAACACCTTCGGCGTTGCTGTCGCTGGTCTGGCCAGCTGCTGATCGGGCAGGACTTCTGAATTCCCCAAAACGGGGGAACTGCTTTGAGCAGCTCCAACGGCTCTCAGTCTTGTTCAAGCAATTCCCTTTGCGTCACATACGTCAGAGGAAAGAGTGGTGTGATAGGTTTTGCTTCGGCACTGCATTTTCTAACATCGACCAGTAGCAAACCGAGGCATTTGAGGGAGGCGGGTCAACCATGCGCTTTGAGAAATTTTGTTATACGGGCTCTTGGTCAGACCAAAGTCTATTAGAGCTTTGAAAGTCGATGGCAATCAGGCTACTATTAGAGGTACTTTCTACGAAACTTCTACAACTTCCAGATTACTAGCACGTTAGTCTGGCTCCTTAACTACTGTGCTAGCACTGGCCCACATGGCTTACCACATCAGAGATACAGGAAAGTCATTGGCGCTCCTACTAAGGATTGTCTATCTTTTTATTATTATTAATTACTCTAGATGCTAATGTGTGTTATCTTCCCCAACCATGTTAAATATCCAGTATGTCTTGGAATTTTCAGAGTGGTCTAGAATTCCATTGAGGTTCAGAGCTTGTTCATTGCTAACTTGTTGTGAAATCATCACAGATTCAATGATTCTGGTTGGATTTTTAGGATTATTTATGTGTAATGAGTATACTATTTAGTGAAAAGAATGACATTGACTACTGTAAATCATTTTTCGCATTTTCCTGATAAAAATAAAGGGTGTTTGGTCATTTTAATGTCTGCACCCTTTATTATTTATATTATTGATATTTCTAGCAGAGCAGACCCTCCAATTATTGGTTCTTAGGGTCAAAGTTAACAGAAAAAAAGAAAATAAAAAGTATAAGACCATGTCAAGTTCGACACATTTTCTTGAGCTTTCCAGACTATGGCTCCCTGACAAGATAGGGAAAAATTCTAACCCTACCAGCTGTATTGTTTGAGTATTTTCTCAAAACCCTCATATGTTATAAATATCTGCCATATGACCAAACAGTTATTTTATTTCTAAAATAGTTATTAACTGTAAAGACCTGAGAATTGTGATAGGCCTATGTCAAATAAATACAATTGGTTTTACAGTCTGGTAGTTGAATTAAATTGGAACCAATGGGTATAAATTTAGATTTCCGCCTGCACATTAAAGTGCTAAAACCTGTGCAGTGTTGCCTGGTCTCACACTACAAAATTCAAACTTGGCATGACTCTGTCCCCTAGATAGGGGTAGTGATTGATGGAGGTTTTAAGCTACAATCTTATGTTTCCAAGCTGCTATTCACTTTAAAATGTGGTTCCCTTTAGGCGGAGATTGATTTTTACATGTTCTAGCTCTGTCTTCTCCAACAATGTAATATATATTTTCATTATGACACATGTACAGGCATCCCATAAGTGTAAGCTTTCATTTGACACCAAGTTTATGTATGTGGCCCTTGTGGTTGTGGAGATATTCAACATTTACTGTATGTATGTCGTGTTGAACAAAAAAACTGAAAATTGCCATAAAATTGCTTCCAAAAGTCATAAAAATAATTTTTCAGCCTGACAACCACCCTAGTATTTCACCTATGGGTGCCTTCTAACTAAAAAATAGGTTGTCATCTTTTACCCCAACATGTCCACAAAAGTCTTAACGGA
>JAODXP020001366.1:0-2500 GCA_027497455.2 Sardinella longiceps | reverse complement strand
CCCAGGATTTCGCGGGCCTTTTTTGTGATTGTTGCGGTCAAAAATGCTTGATTTCGCGGCAGGTTTTCTGAAAAGTTGCGGCAGAAGTTGCGCTGATTTTAGGCATTTTATTGCGAGAAAATTGCGGGGGCCAGGAAAAATTGCGGAAAGTTGCGATTTTTTTTTTTAAGCAGCACGTTTTGATGTGTTTGATGATGGTAGGTGGTTATAGCTATGCAGTGAACAATGCCATATTGCAACTATAGGTTTTCTTTCTATCTCTGAGGTTGTTTATCATCTAGAACTGCAGAATGCACATCATGGATGGCTGATGGCAATTATGGTTTTAGTTATCAACCCTTTATATGACTACATGCCATCCAAGTTCATCTGTGAACCAGAACAAAATATTATATTAAAAATATACCGGTATCTGAAATAGTGATGAAAGTGCTGCTTTAAAGCATAGAAGGAGAGACCACTCCCGGTTGTTGCATGTCATCATCTTCCGCTTCATCATATTCATCACCATGACCTTAATCATATTGGGCTTGATTGATTGCACGAGTAGACTGTGACTAAGCATTAGTAAAACTGTGGTATACCTAATGTGAAGCCATTGCCAGGGAGCTAGCACTCTTTATATATTTAGAAGCTACAAGTGAAGTAGTTCCACAGCAAGAAGCAAGGCATGAGCTGTACTGTTTGTCATACAATAAATAACTGTGTGGCAATTACGCTCAATGGTGTTTTTTGCCCCCAACGGCACCTTCCAGGCAGCACAGCCTAAAAGGCACTATACCCTTACCCTATTCCTAACCCTAACCCCCTCAACCCTCATCCTAGCCCTAAACTGAGTGGAGTAGTGCCTTGAAGGCAGTGCTGCCTGGAAGGCACTGTTGAGGGCAAAAAATACCAAAGACCTGCAATTACTTGGCTGAAAAAAAATCAGCTTAATTTTAATGCAAAAATATAAAAGCCATCTAATAAGCTTTGTACTTCATACAAGCCAGAACAGGATTTGATATCTTAAAACATGGAAAATATGCAGGCTAGCTTACACAAACCGAAAAAAATTCACTGCTCTGAATTCTGATAGACCTAAGAACGGGAACCAACTTGATGTGCGTTTAGTGTCCTATGAAAAATCAATTTTGTCCAATTCTTCTTGGAGATAGTTCTACAGTAGCATACATTAGCAATAACTTTCAACTCCGCTTGAATTCGTCATTTAGATAACTTGTGATTTTGGAATCCACACGCGCGCACACACATGGAGGGGGAGAGAGAGAGAGAGAGAGACGCGCACAACGGAAGAGAGCTCATTCAGTCCAATGCGTAATTTAAGGTAACACTTGCCTCATAACATAAACGTAACGTAAATGGCAATAGCCTAAATGATCAAGAATATTGTGATTAGCAGCTGTTTTGAACAGTAATATTTGCACCGCAAAACAAGGAGCAGGAAAAGCTCTGCACCCGTTGATCTTTCACTCGCGAGTGATTGGTATTTCGAGAAACCTTCCAGGAAGTTGCGGGAAAGGTGCGGTGATTCCTCAAAATTGCATGGCCGCGATGAAGTGGCGGGGATTGGTTGAAGTTGCATTGAAGTTGCAAATCGCAACATCGCGAAATCCTGGAGGGTCTGATACTAGGTTTTAACTGGAATCCATGTCACGGACCCCCTGTTGAAAACCCATGCATTAGGTTACAGTAAAATCATAATAAATGAAAAACGGGATTACGCTCACAAAGAAAATCTCTGAGGATATGATGCAATGAAACACAGTACCGGCACCTCAGATAAATGAAGAGTTTCACCCCATTCGTCTTCTACATGTTTTGCTTTGTTTGTGCTGACACAAAATATGAGCGTTCCCCCTCCTGCCAAATCCCACTTTAACCACTGGGCACTCACACACACACACACACACACACACACTTACACACACTGGGCACACACACACACACTTTAACCACTGGGCACTCACACACACACACACACACACACACACACACTTTAACCACTGGGCACACACACACACTACACCACTAGCACGGACACACACACACACACACACACTTTAACCACTGGGCACACACACACACACACACACACACACACACTTTAACCACTGGGCACACACACACACACACACACACACTTTAACCACTGGGCACACACACACACACACACACACACTTTAACCACTGGGCACACACACACACACACACACACACTTTTACCACTGGGCACAGTGGAAGGATATCTGCTGCTTCTGTTCTGGATGTTTGTTCTGGAACATTTGCACTATTCACCGTGTTACTGCTCTACCACCATGTGTGCACTATACAGCACTACACACACACACACACACACACACACACACACACACACACACACACACACACACACATGTGGACACACACTACGCTACACACACACACACACACACAGTTCTTATAAGGACTGCCGCTAGTATTATTCACTGTGTTACTACTGTACCACCATGTGTGCAGC
>JAODXP020001365.1:15000-22510 GCA_027497455.2 Sardinella longiceps | reverse complement strand
TCTCTCTCTCTCTCTCTCTCCTCTCATGTTTTTTTTTTCTTATTCATACATTTTGTACATCTCAGACAAAAACACTCTCTCTCTCTCTCTCTCTCTCTCTCTCTCTCTCTCTCTCTCTCTCTCTCTCTCACACACACACACACACACACACACACACACAAACAAACACACACACACACTCTCATTCCTTTTCACTTTTCCATTTTTCTACCCTCTTGTTCTCTCTCTCTCCATCATGTAATTTCTCTCTGTCAAGCAGCAGGTGGTTCTCTCACTCAAAAGTCATCTGTGTCTCTCTTTCTTTCCGTCTCTCTCTCTTTCCTCTGTTTCTCTCTATCCCTCCTTCCATCAGTAGCAGCAGGTGGTTCTCTTGCTAAGAAGTCATCTGTCTCTTTTTTTCTCTTTCTCTCCATTTTCTCTCTCTTTCTCTCTATCTCTCTCTCTATATCTTTCTCTCTTTCTGACTCTCTTTCTCTGCTCTCTCTATTGCTCTCTCTATTGCTCTTTCTTCTCTTCCTCTCCTGTCTTTCTCTCTATCCCTCTCTCCATCAGTATCAGCAGGTGGTTCTCTCAGTAAGAGGTCATCATGATGCCATCATGGCCTCATATCTTGCTGTTTGTTCAGGAGAGCTGATCAACAAGATCCACAATCAGCAGCCCATCACCACACACACACACACACACACACACACATACGAGCACATACACACACTTACACACACACACACACACTCATACACACACAGGCATGCACGCAAAACACACACACACATACACACACACACACTCGCACACACACACTCAACCCCCTCAATCACCACCATCACCCCGCCTACTCTCTGAACCCCGTCAGCCTCCCTCTCTCTCTCTCTCTCTCTCTCTCTCTCTCTCTCTCTCTCTCTCTCTCTCTCTCTCTCAGACGAGCGTTTCATACTAATGACAGGAGTAATCTATGGCAGAGCTAGAGTTTCACTGGAGGCCATTTTGCTTGTTCTCTTTGATGGTCTATCAGCGGGGTGGAGGTGAGTTTTTTTCCCTCCTTTTTTCCTCTTCTGTCGGTCACTTGTGGCCTCTAACATCATTAACATGAGCCAGTTAGCCCCTGGCCTCTGCGTATAGGTACACTCACACCAAAGGCATGGAGGCATATTAGGGACACCAAAGGCAAGAGACACACACACATACGCACACACACACACACAAAACCACACCACATGGACAGGCACTCACCAAAGGCACAAGGTCACACACACACACACACACACACACACACACACACACACACACACACAAACACACACACATACTCAAACCATATGCACATACGTTCACTAAAGGCACAAAGACACACAAACACACAGACACACTCAAACCATATGTTCATACACACACAAGAACTTGCACATGCTACAGCAGCAAGGGTGACTGAAGACCTGCTGATTACTCCACCCCAACCAACACACACACACACACACACACACACACACACACACACACACACACACACACACACTTCCACCTTCTTCAACCAGCCGTGCATACCCTCTCCTGCCCAACCCCAGGGATCCCTAAAGTCAACAGAGGCCACATTCCGTCTGGACAAAAACACTTCAGGTTGTCCTCCTGGAGAGACTGGGCTATCAGCACCACATGCCAGCATATGCTGCTGCTTCAGGGACCACCTTCCTTCCTTTCCCCTTCTTTCTTTCTTTCTTTATTTCTTTCTTTTTTCTTTCTATCTCTCGCTCTTTCTTTTCTCTCACTTCATTCTCTTTACAGTAATACCTTCCTTTTTCCTTCTCTCTTTCTTTCCTCTGTCTCTTCATTCTCTTTCCTTCAGAGACCACCTTACTTCCTTTTCCCTTCTTTCTATCTTTCTATCGCTCTTTCTTTTCTCTCTCACTTCATTCTCTTTACAGTAATACCTTCCTTTTCCCTTCTTTCTTTCTTTCTTTCTATCTCTCCTCTCTCACTTCATTCTCTTCAATACCTTCCTTTTTCCTTCTTTCTTTCTTTCTTTCCTGTCTCATCATTCTCTTTCCTTCAGAGACCAATTTACTTCCTTTTTTCTTTCTTTCTTTTTCTTTCTTTCTTTCTTTCTTTCTTTCTTTCTTTCTTTCTTTCTTTCTTTCTTGTCTCTCTCGCCTAAGTGTCTTTCCTTCCCTCCTTTTTCTCCACTGATTCTTGATGCGAGAGAAGTGACCTTTTTTTCTTTCCATCTTTCTTCTCTCCGTCATTCTCTTCAGTCTCTTACTGTCCTCTCCTTCTCTCAATAGCCATCTGCTTTAGAAGTGGCCTTTCCTTTTCCTTTCTTTCTTTTTCTTTATTTCTTTCTCTCTCTCTCTCTTTCTTTCTGTCTTTTTCATCTCTCAATTTATTCTCTTTCCTCTATTTCCCTATTCTTTTCTGCAACAGAATGACATTTCTTTCTTTCTTTCTTTCTTTCTTTCTTTCTTTCTTTCTTTCCATCCTCCCTCCCTCTCTCTTTCCTCTCCTTCTTTCTCTCTAGTTCTAGTATTCCCTGTAGTTGTGTGTTTGTGTCTGAAGCGTCCCAAGACTCTCTTGAGGCGGAGGCATTGCAGAGTTGCGGAGTGGACTGGAGTGGAGTGGGACTCATTGAAAGGGTGTGGGAGACCAGAACACATTCCCAATGAGACTCTGGGAAACAACACCAGACCTCTCAGATGACAAAACCAGTTGCCTCTTGCATTTATCATGTTGTCTTTAAGGTGACCAGATGTTGAGACAGATTGCTGTGAGCTGACACACAAACACATGTTTGTTGCATATGTCTCTCACTCAAGTGCTATTCTTAGACGTCATCATGTGTTTTAGAGACTAAAGAAACAAGAATATTTTGCTCTTTCTTTCTGGCTCCCTTCGCATCATATGTTCTTTCTTTTTAAAGCAAACATATGACAGTATACGGAAAGCAAACATAAATAATGATGGCAGAGAGATCAAAAGCATTAAATCTGAATATATTACTAGACTGTTCCAGTTATTGGCCTGTGTTGACCCTCCTCAAAGGCTGCCGCTGTGTCCTTAAACATCACTTCTTGTCAGGGCCGTCGCAACAGGACAGGCAAACCAAGCAATTGCAATTGCCTGGTGCCCCAAGCTGAAAGGGGCCCCAAGATTAGGGCCCAGTCCCATTTCTATCACTTCACTATCACTTCCCTCGATTTTGGCCCTAACACTCGGTTTGCGCGTTCATGTGTAAGTGTAGGGTGTCCCAATACTTTCGGGACCGAGGGATAGTGGCTTTCAGCCCTTCAAATCGCCCCTTCAAACGGAGGGAGGTCGGTTGCAGACTTCGAACAAAGTGAAGTTGAAGTGAAGATGAAATTACCCACGATTCTTTGCGAACTGCGTATCGGTACCCGATCTGTGTCCAACTGCCCGAGCTGTGTCCCGTTGTCTCAGCTCTGGATAAGAACTTAAAAAATATAGCTACTATTGCAATTAAGCATGTATATATATATTTTAATGTTGGGATATCTTAGTTTGATGTAAATTCAGTTGAATTCCGCACTGGTGTGTTAAAACATGACTATTAGAAAGATCGATATTTTTCAAAGTGCGCAAATCTTTCACCAGAATTACCAGAGCCTCTCATGTGGGTGATGATAACTGTCGATGACGGCTTTTGAACAGTTTACCCCGGTTAAGAGCCTTATATCCGTTCAGTGTTAACGATAGACGCATGAAACAGGTGAAGACGTTTTTATGCGAAGTGCTGTCCCATTTATTAGGGAAGATCGCACTTCTCACTACACAATCGAGGGGTGTCTCATCTTGGAGGGAACTCGAAAACGAGTGCTAGTTTTAGGGAATAGAAATGGGATTGGGCCTAACTGTGTAATTATTTTAGTAGTTTAGTCGGTGGTGTTTTTCAATAAAATATGACAGTCAAGAGTAGGACAACTGTAATTTCAACACAAATACATAATGAAAGATTATTATAATACAGTAATTTGGTTCATGTAGGTTTTTATAGGAGTTGAAGGGCCCCCATGTCCTATTTGCTTGGGGCCCCCTAAGTACCTTGAAACGGCCTTGCTTCTTGCGTAATAAGGCCGTTCCCTCACACACAAACGTGGCATTTTGAGTCAGGCAAGCAGGCCGTCTGCCCACCTTCCGTGCCTCTTCCAAATGCTGAGATTGCTGAGTCGGACAGGAGGATGACTTTGATGTCGACTCATCTTCACTGCCTTGACCTCGTATGTCATTTCCTCTTACAGTTAGCTTGACGTTAATGTGCTGTTAAAGACATTAATTCATGTCAGTCATCCTAATTATCCCGCTAAGCAGGTGACCTTGAGAAAGTCATTAGACGGCTAACAAGCTCCTTCCCCTCGCGCCGCATGGCACAGCGCAGATCAGCGCAGCACGGACACGACCGCGACGCGCCGCTCCGCACCTCATTTCCTGCATTCCTCCGAGCCCCAGAAGCTGGAGGGCAAAGTTTAACAGCGTACGGTCAGACACACACTTCAAGGAGAACAACATATGACCACGCTTGGAGGGGCCAGCAACAGATCTACAAAGCACTGGGCTCTATGTGCGCTTTCAGCTTCGGCACCATACAAGGCTTTGTAGCTTTACTTTGGAAGGAATCAGGGAAGGAGGAGGAGAAGGAGGTGGAGGAGAGAGACAGACTTTGGCCTGACCTTAGGGGTCAGTGCAATGAATGATTAGTCTTTGTCTGTGACTCAGAAAATCACACAGCCCATATTTCACCAGTCTTGTTACTGCGTAGGCTAACGACGTCACATTATACCTCACACCCAGAGTCACAGGACTGGTAGCGCACATGACACTCAGGCCGAGCTATATGTAAAACACATGTGGAGGGCTATAGGCTATAGTGTGATACACATATGCATTAATTATGGTAAGGCATGGGTTCTTCAAAGTGCAGCCCAGGGGCCAATGGTGACCCTCAGAAACATTTCTATCGGCCCTCGATAATACAGTAGGCTATCTTTAATAAATGTAAACTGTAGAGATGTAACCTGGTCATTGAAATTAAATGGGATTTTTTCAGTTTTTTTTTTCTTGTTTTCCACCACCCCTTTGATGGCCTTCAGTTCAATGTTGGATCCCTGAATAGGCCCTCACCTATCAAACCTTTGAGAACTCCTGTGGTAAGGGATATAATATATTAATGGCCAAGGAGTCTCAGAGGGAAGAACAGGACCCCACCAAGGCTGCTGTACAAACGGAAGAGTGAAACTTCACAAAAAATGTGTCTTTAAGTATGAGTTATGGGGAATATGAGCCTCTTATGGGGCATACAAGGTGTACTGGCCGGTGAATTAGACTTGAGTGACTCGAGGGTGGCCAGTCTCTTCAGTCCCCAGAGGATACGAAGAGGAGGGTGGTGTAAGTGATTGTGCAGTGCGTCCCCATGTCCCCAATACACATAGATACAGGCAAGGTACCTAAGCCCAGCTCCAAGGTCTCAAGGGCTGCCCACTGCTCCGTATGTGGGTGTGGGACTGTGCACACCTCAGTGAGCATAGGCTTCATCTGAGCTCACTGCACCCTAAAGTGTGTGTGTGTGTGTGTGTGTGTGTGTGTGTGTGTGTGTGTGTGTGTGTGTATGTGTGTGTGTGTGTGTGTGTATGTGTGCGTACACCTCCCATACAGATGGGTTAAAAGCAGAGGACAAATCTCTCCTTCCCCAAAGAACAAATAACAAGGACAAGTAACTTCATTTATTATTATATTTGTGACTGGCAGTGAAAGTATAGTTCTCCACACAAGCTGAACTGGAGAGTAAGCCATCGAGAAACACAGCTTATCAAAACACAGTCATCTCTGCTCACAGATTCAATCAAATTCCAGAGCTGTGAGTGAATTGAATTGACAACTTAGCAGCACAAAACCTGTTGCCATCGACTGTGGTCCAGAATTTAAAAAAAATGTTTTTGGGGGCTCAGTGCCTAGAGCGTCAGACCATTACTCCAGGGACCTGGGTTCGATTCCGACCCAAGGTCATTTCCCGACCATCTCTCTCTCCCACTGTCCATCTCTACACTGTCCATCTCTACACTGTCCTATCTGATTAAAGGCAAAAAGCCCAAAAAATATCTTTAAAAAAAAAAAAAAATCTTAGAAGACCACCCACAGGGATTCCAAGGTTGTTTGCCAGTCATTTATGGATGTTGGAGTTGCCATTCAAAAGAGAATTGCTTTTTCACCAGATCCACTGCATTGTTAGAGAAAAACACCTGGTCAACCAATCAGAAAACAGTATTTCGTTACTCTGGGCGACCTCCAAACATTGGACAAGCCTTTTTAAGTGATTTCATAACGCTCAAGAGCTGTAATAGATAGTGACAATGGGTGATAGTGTGATTTACTGAGTGTGT
This sequence comes from Sardinella longiceps, assembly GCA_027497455.2. NCBI lineage: Eukaryota > Metazoa > Chordata > Actinopteri > Clupeiformes > Clupeidae > Sardinella > Sardinella longiceps. The sequence goes on along the minus strand of JAODXP020001365.1, from coordinate 16,130 downwards.
GTGTGTGTGTGTGTGTGTGTGTGTGTGTGTGTGTGTGTGTGTGTGTGTGTGTGTGTGTGTCAACAGTGTATTTGTGCAGTGTGTGAACATAGCTAGCCCTGGATAAAATTCCAGAGACACAAGCGACAGTTATTCAGGTTTGCGGTTTTAAACAGTTTTTTTTTTTTTTTTTTTTTGAGCTGGCTGCATGCCATGGCAACAAGGTTCACACCAATGATAACACCTTGAATTCCGGAATATGGTGTGCAGGGTCAACTAAACAAACTGCATAAAATGACTGTATTCTACACAGTTTATGCAGATTCTCATCACACAAGGCAAAATATGCTGCTTGTTTCCTGTAGAAAGATGTATCACTGCTGCATATTATTTAAAACAAAAGCCAGAGGCTTTCCATGTAGAGAGAAACCCGAAGCTTTACAAGACAGCAGAGAGCGAGTCATTTATTTAGTTATGATAGAATCAGTTTGGTTTGAAACAATCAAACTATTTATGAGGCGGCGCTTGTGCTCATCTCATCAGGAGAGACCTCATGTTCTGGAATTATACACCAGAGCTAAAAAGTGAGTCTTAGCATTCATCATGAGATCAGGGAGCAATTACGGAGAGATAATTAAAACTGTGCAAGTATGATGTCTGTTAATTACACTTTTATATCAAGCTTTATAATGAAGCACATTTTCTTACTTAGTTTCTTACCTTCTAGGTGCTTTAACCAATCTCCCCCCCACCAACCATACACACACACACACACACACACACACACACACACACACACACACACACACACACACACACCACTGTTCCCTTTCCTTTGTCTTACCCATTTGCTTTCTACTCATAACTCTGATTTAATCCACGGATTGCTCGCTTCAAATTAAAGGCTGCATTTCACTCCCACCGATTTGCATGAATTACAAGAACCCCTTTTCTTTAAACTAAATGAACACGGAGCCAGATGTCAAAAGCTCTATGACACCTTTAACCTCACCGTGCCTTTCAAATAACCATATCATTGTGAAAGTGACATCCATTTGCAGCGGCGGGGAGAAAATGGCTTTTTAAAATTCCTTACGCCATTATTATTCATGTGAATGGACCGGCTTATGCATTGTCATTCACTCATGTCC
>JAODXP020001365.1:0-7500 GCA_027497455.2 Sardinella longiceps | reverse complement strand
TTTCTGACAATACAATTAGTCAAGCTATGGAAATAAGAATTTACAGCGCCTCTGTCATGCAAAGTGGACTTTTTAGTAACTCTTGCTACATATTTTCGTCATGTGAATCATCATGACATTTGAGGATATTTTGTAATCCCATGTAGCCTCCCTGAGGGTGACAACATAAGACTGACATATTAGAGAGCGTCTAATAAACATGGCATGAGCTGTCATCAACATTAAAGGTGATGTGTCGTGAACATTTAAGGTGCGGTGTCATGCATATTAAAGGTGCCTTGTGTAAGAATTGACGTTTAAGAAGAAAGCTCCCACACACTGTTGTGGATGCGGGAGCCTGCTTCTTACAAGTTGGGTACCCTGTGGACCTCCTATGACGCACCTCTAAAAAAAAGGAGGGTCTGTGAAAGTATACCTAGTGTTCTAAGAACTGAAGTTTATATAATTTTATCTCCCTTCAGAGAGCGTTACCATTGGTGACCATTATTTCCAGATAACTGGCTACTTTGGCATAAATAACTTATTTGGCATGTTGTTACATTAAATTAATATTAATATTAGCAACAATTCGCTTGTACTGTAGCGTAATTGTTCAAATAAAATTTGCTGCTCTTAATTTTCTATTTTCCATTGGTCCTTGTCAGCTTCGATTTTTAAGTATATGGCCCACAATCCAAAAAGTCTGGCCACTCCTACAAAGGGCAGTTAGTTTCGGTGTTGACATGGAGTCAGAGCCGGCTGGCCTTGCTGCCAGTGATGACGTGAAAGATGATATTTAAGTACTTAACGTCGTCCTTGAGAGCGCTCACAGGTAGAGGAGGACCAGATGATCACTCTTTCCATTTCCTCACTCAGCGGGATGCCGGAAAGCATTTCCGTGGAGGACGATTCGCCCGCTCGATCGCTCTGAAGAAGGCGGGTTTCAGCCAAACCCACCGTGATTGCAGGCATAATCTCACTGAAGCTATCTGAATATGATTTTAGCAGTGTGTGTGTGTCAGTAGAGCTCACCTCAGAGACAATTTGCACAGATTTATGTTGGAGCTTTTTTTAAAACTAGGGACTTGAGTCGCAATGTAGAGTGGGACTAGTAAATCTATAAATGAAATTTAAATCTCATTCATGCTGGCCATTGATACATAGTTCTTGAAGGCAACATAATATGCTGTATATCCAAGCTCAAGACACTTGTATTCTCTTAGATGTCCTCCCATTGAAATGCATTACAGCCATTCCTATCACAAACATGGAGTTGACAAACAAAGTCCTGCCATACTGTGAAAATAGCCAATCGCATCGCTGAATGCTGTGTGACTAACAGTTAGCTTTTTATTTATCTCCATCACCATAGTGATAGCCATACCAAGTTAAGGGACTTGCCTTTGAGGGATGTTGGTCAATGTCAACTGAAACAGCAAGTAGCCATTGTATCAGACATGCGTATGAAGCATCACTTGGAAGGTCAACTATTGGTCTATTTGGTCTGAATAAAACCTCTCTCTCTCTCTCTCTTTCTCTCTCTCTCTCTCTCTCTCGCTCTCACAAACACTCTGTCTCTCCCTCTCTCTCTCTCTCTCTCTCTCTCTCTCTCCCACACACACACACACACACACACACACACAAACACTCTGTCTCTCTTTCTCCCTCTTTTTTCATTTCCCCTTGAGCAAGTCATGGATATTTATTTAAAACCACTTGACTGGATGGCACACTTTAAAGATTTAAGACACACATGCACACACACACACACACACACACACACACACACACACACCACACACACACACACACACACACACACACACACACACACACACACACACACACACAGTACATACACACACGCAAACATATTTGCATAGCAGTATATGCCCTCAAGGGCACACAATTGAATCATAACATGTAAGCTTTGCAGTTCTTTGCACATTTAATTAAGTCTAGTATTCACAGCTCCATTGCCATGCGTGTGTGACCTAGAGTAAATATATAACGGATATAGGATGCATATAATACTCTATACCCTAAAGACATTTCCGTTTCCTGAGAATAGAGGGAGGGAAATTGCTTTTGAAGAGGTTCTGACTAATAGGCATAAAAATTAATAGTTGTATCAAACCTAACATAAATTACGTTAATAGATCTTTCCAGCGAGTTTGAGCCTGGGCCACATTCATGGGTACGCCACAATGGACTAATCAACTGGAGCCCTAATGACAAGTCAAAGACATAATTGACAGTATATCCACAGCAGATATTATATTACAGTATATCACACACCGTGCATGGAAGAGCAATAGCTTTTGAAACAAGCCCTCCATAAAAGAGCCACAGTGGGGGAATTAGAGGAGCTGACCAGCGTTATGAAGGCCCATAAATGGGGAGGGGGAAAGGGGGAGATTGGAGGGGGTGAGGCGGACAGGGAGACTTGAGGAGGGGTTGGCGGAACCTGTCCATTAACTCAGTAGCAGAGTAGGCACAAGCACAGGCAGACAAGGAGACAGAGTGGCACAGGCAGAGTGGCAGACAGAAAAACAGGCAGGCAGACAGACAGGAGGAGTCGCACCAATAGGCAGACAGACATTGTGGCATAGGCAGGCAGACAGAGTGGCACAGGCGAGGAGACAGAGTGGCACAGGCAGAGTGACAGACAGACAAACAGGCAGGCAGGCAGGTAGGCAGACAGACAGACAGACAGAAAGAGTCACACCGATAGGCAGGCAGACAGAGTGGCACAGGCAGAGTGGCAGACAGACAAACAGGCAGGCAGGTATAGGCAGACAGACAGAAAGAGTTGCACCGATACGCAGGGAGACAGAGTGGCACAGGCAGACCGACAGAGTGGCACAGGCAGGCAGGCAGGCCAGAGTGGCATAGGCAGGGAGACAGACAGATCGGCAGGCAGAGTGGCAGACAGACAGACAGACAAACAGGCAGGCAGGCAGACAGACAGAAAAAGCTGCACAGATAGACAGGTAGACAGGTAGGCAGGCATAGTGGTACTGACAGTGACACAGACAGACAGGCAGACAGACAGACAGAAAGACAGAGTGGTAATGACAGTCAGACAGGTAGGCAGGCAGACAGACAGGTAGAATCCAATACATCTATGATGTAATCAGATATCATTCAAATGGAGCCTCAAGAGAATGTCACCTGGATGCTGTATGCCTATGTGTGTGTGTGTGTGTGTGTGTGTGTGTGTGTGTGTGTGTGTGTGTGTGTGTGTAAGTATGTGTCTTTTCGTCTGATATACAGTATACAGGAATGATATGAATGACAAAAGGGTACTGATTCTAAATTAGCCCAATCTGTGGACTAAAGTATTATTGGCTATTGGTGCCACATGAAAGGACCATAGACGTAGGTGCCCAAACAACTGCTGGGAGCAATCTGGCGTTTAGATGAGTGCTAGGTGGAGGTGAATCTGGTATTTAAATCAGTGCTTAGATTGGGTAAGTTGTTTAAAGCATCACTGCATAGAGTTGAATGTGTTCATTAAATTAGTGTCTAGTTGGAGGTGAATCTGGTATCTAAATCAGTTCTATGTGGAGGTGAATCTCTTATTTAAATTAATTCTAGGTGGAGGTTAATCTTGTGTTTAGATAATTGCCAGATAGAAATGAAAGTGTTGTTTAAATGACTGTAGGTGGAGGTGAAACTGTTTTTTATTTATTTATTTATTTATTTATTTTTATCAGCAAATCTTAAAAATGCAGTTAAAGAATGCAATAGGCTATCGTTCAAGGGTGATCCAATCTTTTTAAATTGAAATATCTCCAGCAAGCGTTTCCCAATAGTTGAGCTGAATCCATTTCTAAAAGTACCCCTGTCTAGTGGCGTAGAGGTGAATCTGTGGTTTACGTAAATCAATGCCGGGTGAAGTTGAATCTGGTGTTTAAATAATTTCCAGGTGGAAGTGAATCAGTCATTTAAATGACCACAGGCTGAGAGGTGAACCTGTTTCTAAAGGTATCCCTGCAGAGAGGTGAATCTGATGTTTAAATAATTGCCTGATGGAGGTGAATAAGTTGTTTAAATCAATGCAAGGTGAAGATGAATACTGTGTAATTAATAGCTGGCTGGAGTTGAATCCCAGTTCCATCAATGTGGAAGTAAATCTGTTGCTGTAAACATTGATGTGTAGAGAGAAATCAGATAAATCAGAATCTGGTGAATCTGTTGTTTAAAGCATCGCTGTGTAGAGATGAATCTGTTGTTTAAAGCATCAATGTGTAGAGGAGAATCTGTTGCTTGAGCTAAAACATGACTGGTTGTACGTTCCCTATCCTCCAGTGAGAGTGTGCGTGTGTGAGTGTGTGTGCATGTGTGTGTTGGTGTGTGTGTGTGTGTGTGTGTGTGGCTCCGTGTGGCCTTTAGAGTGGATGAAATTGGCTGGCAGGGAAAGCAGCGCTGGCTTGGGTCGGCTTGCAGCTGCGGTGGGTTTGAAAGTCATATCAGCCATTTCCTGAAGCACGCTTCAGTGGTAGAGATAGCACGAGCCACCGGAGGCCTGTTCCCTCTCTCTCTCTCTCTCTCTCTCTCTCTCTCTCTCTCTCTCTCCGGGTTATGAATTCTGACCACAGATTGGGGAGCTAGTCACTGGTCTGGGAGCACACAAGAGCAATCTTTCAAATTAAAAAAGAAAAATGCAGACCTTTTCTTCCCTTCTTTTGCAATGATAATTCCACCCCCACCAACCCCCGCTTATCCACACTAAGACAAATACACACAGACACACACACACACACACACACACACACACACACTCATACATACACAATTCTCAGCAGTAGTCAAAAACGATTCCCTTGACAATTGTAATGAATCTTGGCTCCTCTGCTGGCATTAACTGTGAGTTGTTTCCCATTACGGGCTGCCTTTAATATGGTGTACATAAAAAGGTACATCAAAAACCGCGGGCAAATTGGCCGCTGGAGAGAAATGAAATATAATTCGCTGAGCATGAAGCGGCAGCCGCATCTCCCCGCCGTGACTACATATGAATGCTAATCTTCAAGGGGGGTGGGTGGGGGGTGGGCGAAAGATACCCCAACTGGCCGGCAATTTCATTCCACTCCCCTCATCTTTGGCTCCACACCAGTGAGTCTCTTAACTCTTATGCTGTTCGCCAGGGATGTGGTGGTGGATAAATTCAAGTAAAGCTATTTTTTGTTTAAATGACTGCTAGGTGGAGGTGAAACTTTTTTTTTTTTTTTTTTTTTTTGAATCAGCAAATCTTAAAATATGCAGTGAAAGAATGTATACAATAGGCTATCACACAGATTCTTTGACCTGATGCATTCTGGGAAGCGGTTCAGGAGTCTGACTGCCAGGACAACCAGACTGAGAGACAGTCTTTTTCCACAGGCTGTGAGGCTGGTAAATGGGATGCAGATTCTACCACCTCTGCCATCTCAAGCAGTCTCCCCTGTACTGAGCATGAACACTTAGTGAAATGGACTCTTGAACTCCTGCAAAGCACTTTATTTATGACCTTTTTCATTCATGTGGACATATGACATTCTCATTATGCTTTTTTAACAACTAGTGCTGTTTATTTTATTTATTTGTTGTTTATTTAAGATTTTTATAGTAACTACTCCCTTCCCTGAGCAGAGTTTGCACAAAGTAAGAATTTCATTGTGCTGTAAGCATAGATGACAATAAAGTATCTATCTATCTATCTATCTATCTATCGGTCAGGGTGATCCAATCTGTTTAAATATCTCCAGCAAGCGTTTCCCAATAGTTAAGCTGAATCCATTTCTGAAAGTATCCCTGTCCAGGGATCTCTGGCTCCACACCAGTGAGTCTCTTAACTCTTATGCTGTTCGCTGTTCGATGTAGTGGTGGATAAATTCAAGTAAAGGTATTTTTCCCACCTCTCAAATTTTGGAAATATAAGTTTATCCACCTGTTAATAGAGTTTATGCACCAAATATAACTTTTAACATTGCCTAATCACATGTAGGCTAATTATTACCTCCACCAAGGAGGTTATGTTTTGCTTGCCATGCATGTGTCTGTCTGTGTGTGTGTGTGTGTGTCTGTCTGTCTGTGAGCAACATAACTCGAAAAGTACTGCACGGATTTGGATCAAATTTACAGACAACGTGTGTATTAGAACAAGGAAGAACTGATTTGATTTTGGTGGCGATCGGTGATCCAGAACACCATCTGTGACCACATTGTCTTGGCGGAGGTCTGCGCTCTCTGAGCGCTTTTCTAGTTTAAAAATGTAATACCACAGCAATAATATTCCATTATCAAACATGTTTTGCATTTCTTTTTTAAACATCTGATATTGCAGTCTAGTTTGAAGTGATCTCAAGATTCATAGTTTAGTCATTTCTTATCTCACCAGGTTTTTGAAATCCTGATATTCAAATCCCAGTATTGCAATGTTTTGAAATCCTGATATCCAAATCCCATTCTACAGATACTACGGACAGTGGTGACATATTCCGAGTCTTCTCTGCAGCCATTGGATCCTTTGGAATACTGAATATGGAAGCCTACAAATCCATGAATGTGTTCAATGAGGTGATTCTTTCCCTCTTCAGGTTTTTCCACTAAATTAAACTTTAGTGGGAATGTGATGGTGATGTATTTGAAAGACACTTCACTCCACACCGTGACCTTACCCATAGCATATTGTTTATCACATTGCACCATACACATAAAGGGTGATTTTCCATAATGACAATAATCACTTTAAGACCATTTCACTTGCTTTGTTGTTTATCACATTGTTTATTTCTTTTAAATAAAACTTTACAGAGTAAATGTGATGTTTTTATTCAGCCTGACCCTTTTGACTTTTCAGATGGATGTTTTTGTGTGTGTGTGTGTGTGTGTGTGTGTGTGTGTGTGTGTGTGTGTGTGGTGGGTCAGTGACAGTTTATGCATTTATTAGGAGAGAAATCTTTCAAATAATTCTTCCTAGTTTCTACTGTCATAAAACCTCTGAAAATATCCTAAATGGAACAGCAACCTTTGCGACTTTGACTTCATCCCTTTTTAGACTGCTGCTATGAATACTTTAGGAGACAAGCACAAAATTCTTGTAAACATCTCATCTCAGACACCTTCCCTCATTGCGCTCCATTGCCTGTTTACGATGAAGGTGAAAATTCATAGGCCAACAGTAACTATTTCTTTGCAACTTTATGAAAATGATCTCACCCAAGCTTTCAGAAAAGTGTGTGTGTGTGTGTGTGTGTGTGTGTGTGTGTGTGTGTGTGTGTGTGTGTGTGTGTGTATGTGTATGTCATAGTCATAGTCATGTTTATTTATATAGCACAATTTAAAACAACTAAAGGTTGACCAAAGTGCTCAAAAAAAGTAATAATAATAGTATAAGACAAAAAAAATATATATATAAGATCACATATACAAAATAAAATACAATAGAGAGAGAAAAGAGAAAGCTAAAATAATGTGTACAGGCTAAATTAATTCCATACTTCATTTAAAAGCCATTAATAGGATATGATCCCT
>JAODXP020001364.1:20000-23298 GCA_027497455.2 Sardinella longiceps | reverse complement strand
ACACACACACTTACGCACACACACACACACACACACACACACACACACTCACACACACACACACTCGCGCACACACACACACACACACACACACACACACACACACACACACGCACACTGTGCATAAGCAGTGGCCATGGGCCCCCTCACCACCTGGAATGCAATTCCAGACTCCCCAAAGGTCCTCCCCCCTCTTGGTAACTCATTCTTCCCACTACGACAACTCTGTACATGACACATTCACTACTCTGTAGCCTTTAGATGAAGTGAGGTTATTCAAGGAAAAAAAGGAGCAATATGTTGCCCATTTGAGACTCGTACTAAAATAGTGGACAAAATATGCATATATAGGCTTCTGTACTGCCTATACAGCAGCTAAATATTGCAGATGGCCTCCTGGGTTCTCAGGACTCCACAGGCAGTCTGTGGAGAATGTTGTTCTTTGGCACTGTATCCTTCTTTGACTATGTTCTCACATAGCTGGAAATGTATGAAATCAGATAGGCCTGTATTCAACTCCAGCTCTGCATCAGAAAATAATACCATTTGCACAAAGCTCAAAACGACCTCAGGAAGTCTGTTAAAAACACATCAAAGAAAAAGATAGCCTCCTTTATCTGTATCTGAAGCCAGAGTTTTCAGACATCTCCATGTTGTGGACTCAGTTTTCAAAAGCAGCTGTTTTCAGCATCTGAAACATCCGTACAAGCATGCATGTCCATGATAGGGAGACGTAAAGTTATAAATAAATAAATATTTGTTTATAAACTGTAGATATATTTGTTTATAAACTGTAGTTATAAATAAATATTTGTTTATAAACTGTAGATACCCAGCTATGTATACAGTAAACAGGGCCTTTGAACTTGCGTGGAGATTCTGCCATGCTCTGATAGGATAACAAAGACATGGAAATAAATATGTGAGTCTGACGAAGACTATACTTACAGTGGGCTAATCACATTCTTTACCTCCTATTGTTCATGTCTGCAAAGCTTCATTGTTCAAATCTGCCTCTTTCTCTGCCTTCATAATTGAATGAGACAGATTCTTTTGTCTTCTGTGACACCTTGATTTAAAAAAGAAGAAGACAATCAGAAAGAGTGGATATATAATCGCTCTGTGTGCAATTTCTTTCCTTTTTATATTCAACATCAGATTCTCATTTTGAGTCTAATAAAAGAAACACTCGACAGCATTATGTCACTTATTCACCTTAAGGTTAAGCTTTTACTGTGATGCTGTTTAGTATAGCCTACACAAAACCCAGACATGTTTTAGCCTTATTGTGTAGATGTACTGTAATGGGATGTGACTATACTGAAACAATATTATTCTTTAAAAGGTATATCAGGACAATGCAGGAATGATGTGTAGAATGAGAGAGTTCTTTTCCATGGGGCCTTTGAGAACATCCAGACATAATCCCACCGTTCTGAATGGAACCCAATGAGCAGTGAAATGAAGTCTTGAGCACGAACACCCATCCATTGTGTTGTTCAAAGAGTCTTTCATATCTCTCTCTCTCTCTCTCTCTCTCTCTCTCTCTCTCTCTCTCTCTCTTCATCTCTCATTTTCCCCCCTCTTTCCTCTTTCCTTTTCTCTTTTTCCTCCTCCTGTGTGATTCATTCTCTTCAAACTCATGCTTGCTATCTGGAGCTTGGGTTGCTCATCTTCCTCTTTTGGGTAGCACTTTATAATAACTGTCCTTTATAAATGGTCAATTAACAGTTAATAGACAACTAATAGCAGTTAGATAACAGTAACTATGAAAGAGTATTTCACAGAATACTTAATTAGTTAGCTAACAGTTTGCAGTTTCTTATGAGTGAAAAAATGGGGAGGGGGGGCGGGGGGGTGATGGAATTATGTTACAGATTGAAACTACTAATTTTCCAATTCACCTTTTACTGGTGTTTATAATTGAATCCATTCAAAGGACAACCCAGGCTAACCTAACCGCAAGCGAGACGGACAGGCGAATGTCTGGGACATTGCAGATGGGAGTGGACTCTGGACAATGCCGCTCAGACAGGGAGGAGAGTTTCTGGCTTTAGTGCTTAAGTTTTAGGGATGGCTACCACAAGGTCAATGAATGTGTGTCCAGAGTGCGAGCTGTAGAGAAACATCCAGAATAAGTTGAGCCCCCAGGTGGAGCAGCACTTGTGTGTGGAGTACCTGGGAGATGTAGCCTATGGCTGGTACCTGAGATGGGAGATGGGAGATGTAGTCTATGGCTATGACATGGAATGGTAGATGTAGACTATGGCTGGTACCTGGGATGGGAGATGTAGCCTATGGCTGGTACCTGGGATGGGAGATGTAGCCTATGGCTGGTGAATGCGAAGGGGAAGGCAGTGTGACGGAGTACCGTCACGATGGTTGATTATGGTCAAATACGACTGACTGCCATGCCAACAAGCCTGGCTCTTTGCTGTTGTGGTTTAGTTGCACACTTAGCACCCTGACGATCTGGGTTCAAAAGTCTCTGCTGTCTCCCTTTGCTACGCCAGAACTTGAATAAGTCATTGATGTTGCATTGGCAAATGTCCTGCATTGACAATCTCTTGCACTACTGATATCTTTCTGCATTTTTTTCCACACTACTCTTGTGACAAGTTGCAACCTAATGTTACTGTAATGGAACAACATTAGTTATATCTTCCTTTACTCTTGTAATGTATGTATGGTGTATGTGTGTAAATTGTCATATCTTTGAAGGCTGTATGCCTAGGTGTATAAGTTTGATTTCTCAACACTACTGGAAACAAATAAATAAATAAATAAATAATCTCTATCTCTCTATCTTTCCTTCTTTCTCTCTCTCTCTCTACCTTTCTGTGTCTCTGTTCCACAAGCATCTCTTTCCTTTCATCTCTCAGTGACTTTCACTCAAATCACTTCAACACAATTCAATACAGTTTACTGGCTTGACCGCTGGTAATGTCATCAAAGAAATCTCTCATTCTCTCAAAGCGTTCTCTCCTGTTCTCTCTCACAAATCATTCTCTTTCATTTTATCTCCTGTGTTCTGGTTTTCAAGTGTCTCTCTCTCTCTCTCTCTCTCTCTCTCTCTCTCTCTCTCTCAAGACATTCTCTCTCTCTCATGTTCAACATTCATGTAGGCCTACTTTCAAATGTTTTTATTTATTCCCTTAAGTTAGCGTTTACAGTCATCATACGAGCCATGTATGATCTACTTACCTTGCAAGGACAGCCTTTTCCTATGGATATTATCTCTCTATATATAGTGTACTTGATCTCTCTCTCTCTCTCTCTCTCTCTCTCTCTCTCTCTC
>JAODXP020001364.1:12500-15000 GCA_027497455.2 Sardinella longiceps | reverse complement strand
CAGAGGACAGCCATGACCTACTCAGTGACAGTGAGGGAGTGAGCCGCACACACCCACATACTTACACGCAGCACTCTCACACACACACACTCACACACACACGCCACACCCACCCACATACTTACACGCAGCACTCTCTCACACACACACACACACACACACACACACGCCGCACCCACCCACATACTTACACGCAGCACACACACACACACACACACACACACACACACACACACACACACACACACACACACACACACACACACACAATCATGCTTACACACCCACGCACATATATATACAGGTGCACATGCAAACACACAAACGCACACACACATACTGAGATGCTTACGTACATATTTTGTAAATCCAATCTCTCACTGAAACACACACACACACACACACACACAGGCAGAGAGAGAGAGAGCCAAACATACCAGGGTTGTGCAAAATTATGAATTAATTTGACTCTTGAATTTCAGCTGAATTGAGGAAGCAAATATACTGTAGAATGCTGAATTGTGATTCATATTTTCATTAGAGAGCGAGACAGGCTGGGGTAAAACTTATTTTGCTGATTGTGTTTCTAAAATATTTACCACATAAATCTGGCATGGTTTCATTGCAAGTACAGTAGACTCGAGAATGCTGCACACACCCACATGCACTGCTTACACACACACACAAACACAAAAACACACGCATGCTCACACACACACACACACACACACACACACACACACACCACACACACACACACATACACACACACAAAGACACATATTTACATACATTCTTACATCCCATCTCTCTTACATACGCTTACCGACACACACACACACACACAGAGACAAATAGAGAGAACCAAACATACCAGGGTTGTGCAAAATTATGAATTAAATTGACTTGAAAGAGCAAGAGAGGCATAAATCTGGCATGGTTTCATTGCAAGTAGACCCAAGAAAGCTGCACACACACACATACAGTACTTACACACACATACAAACACACACACACACACACACACGTGCACACACGCAATGATACACACACACACGTGCACGTGCACACACGCAATGATGCACATTTCCATACTTACATCCCATCTCTCTTACATACGCTTACCGACACACAAACACACACACACACACACACACACCACACACACACACACACACACAGAGACAGATAGAGAGAACCAAACATACTGTAGCAGGGTTGTGCAAAATTATGAATTAATTTGACTCTTGAATTTGAGCTGAATATGGAGTGAGGAAGCAAACAGGATGGTGAATTGTAATTCATATTTTCATTAGAAAGCAAAGGAGCTGGGATATAACTTGTAGTGTTTCTAGAATATTTACCACATTAGTCTGTCATGTTTTCATTCGCAAGGAGACAAGCAGCTATTTATAGGCCTTGCATTAAGGGTTTGCATTGTATTGCATTTTATTTATTTACATAGCACATCCTTTGCCCAAGAAATATATTTCCTCTTCATTAATGGTTGCCAAGTAACACACAAACGCAGGAACTGTTCACTTTTGTATGGTGCACTACAGAAATATAAAAATATATAGCTCCTTTGAATAGACCCCATGTCTTCACTGGGCACGCTCAGTAGAATAGACCCCATGTCTTCACTGGGCATGCTCAGTAGAATAGACCCCATCTCCTCACACTGGGCATGCTCAATAGAATAGACCCCCATCTCCTCACACTGGGCATGCTCAATAGAATAGAACCCCATCTCCTCACACTGGGCATGCTCAATAGAATAGACCCCCATCTCCTCACACTGGGCATGCTCAATAGAATAGAACCCCATCTCCTCATACTGGGCATGCTCAGAATAGACCCCATCTCCTCACACTGGGCATGCTCAATAGAATAGACCACTATGTCTTCACTGGGCACGCTCAGTAGAATAGAACCCCATCTCCTCACACTGGGCATGCTCAAAATAATAGACCATGTCTTCACTGGGCACGCTCAGTAGAATAGAACCCCATGTCTTCACTGAGCATGCTCAATAGAATAGACCCCATGTCTTCACTGCCCACGCTCAGTAGAATAGACCCCATATCCTCACACTGGGCATGCTCAAAAGAATAGACCCCATGTCTTCACTGGGCACGCTCAATAGAATAGGCCCCATCTCCCCACACTGGGCACGCTCAGTAGAATAGACCCCATCTCCTCACACTGGGCATGCTCACTAGAATAGACCCCATCTCCTCACACTGGGCATGCTCAATAGAATAGACCCCATCTCCCCACACTGGGCATGCTCAGAATAAACCCCATCTCCTCACACTGGGCATGCTCAATAGAACAGAACCCCATGTCCTCATACTGGGCATGCTCAATAGAACAGACCCCATTGTCCTCATACTGGGCATGCTCACTAGAACCTAACCCCATGTCCTAACACTGGGCACGCTCAATATAATAGACCCCTATGTCTTCACTGGGCACGCTCAATATAATAGACCCCATC
>JAODXP020001364.1:0-7500 GCA_027497455.2 Sardinella longiceps | reverse complement strand
GTGTGTGTGTGTGTGTGTGTGTGTGTGTGTGTGTGTGTGTGTGTGTGTGTGTGTGTGTGTGTGTCTTGGGTGTAATGGTGACCTCCCCAAGCACAGAGAAACAGGATGGGGAGACGGGGAGGAGGGTGGTGGTGATGCCCTAAGTGAAAAGTGTCTTTGTTATGGCTGTGAACATTGCTCTGTGGTTCCAACATGACAGGCATCCATTTGTGTGGCAGTGACATCTTTCTTATGATGGCCATCGTTAGAGGTTCATCCTGTTCTGATGATGTGCTGGCTAGGGTCTGCTTCCCTAAAGTATAGCTGCTGATTAAGATCACAACTTAGTTGGTTATTTCCCATTGCTAGCTTACAAAGTTGCTAGCTGATTAGCAACTATGTTTCTGGGAAACGGTTGTCTAGTGATAAGCTCCAGCAGTCATACTCTAGACTTGGCAAAATAACTGCATTGTTTATATTTCTATGATCTGTGATCTAAACTTATAAAATGCATGATCCACAGTGAATCATTTCAATTCAATTTCATTGTAATTTTACAGTACCAAATTACAATAAAATTCTTACAATGATTATCATAGAAAATAATGAGATTATATCATTTTACCCTAAACTATAGCACATAAAATAATACAAACATTAAATGCTAATTCTAATAATATCCAGCACATGTAGTTTGGTATGATTTTAAGGCCTGATTGGGTTTCCTTTGAAAAGTGCTGTTATGTAATAAATTTAGTTATTGTAAATAGTGAATAGTTTTCTTTTTGGTCCATCCCTTCTGCGGCTTATTTGGGCTGTCAGAAGTCAGTTCTTGTTTTTGTCAGCCGGGCCCAAACCTCACATGGCCTCTGTTTCAACTGCAGTCACTGACCCTCATCTCACTCTTCATCTCGGCATGGAGGAGAGGAGCGGGGAGGGGTGGAGAGGAGCGGGGCGGAGAGGAGAGGAGCGGAGAGGGGTGGAGCGGAGAGGGGTGGAGAGGAGCGGAGCGCTGTTGTTTGGTATTCCAAAGCACGGCGTGTGTTTGGCAGCCCTTGGGTCTCACACAAAGACTGAGCACTACCTAGAACAGGTGGTGTGCTGCCACTGTATGCCAACAGAGCTGGCTCTCGCTCTCTCTCTCTCTTTCTTTCTTTCTTTCTTTCTCTCTGCGCTTTTCAAAGGGGCCATGTGATAGAGGGAACATTGGTATATGTTTTATGGGAGCACACACACACACACACACACACACACACACACACACACACACACACACACACACACACACACACACACACACACAATCTCCTTTCCTGCCCTTGGTTGTTTCCTTCATCTTTCTCAGCTATCACTTCCATTCATTCTGTGTGACTGGCTCCACTCCTCTCCTCTCCTCTCCTCTCCTCTCCTCTCCTCTCCACTCCTCTTTGCTTTCTTTACTTTCAGAGGGTTTAATTTTCTCTTCCTCTCCTCTTCCTCCACCTCCTTTTATTTTCTCCTCCTCTCCTGTCTTCATCCTGTCATCTTCGTCTTCTTCTCTTCTCCTCTTCCTCAACTATTGCTTTCACCTCTTCTTTAGTCAATTACCTCAGCTGTAGATTGTTTTATTTTTCGCTCTCCATCACTCTCTCTCTCTTTCTTTTCCCCCTCACTTTTTCTACACCCCCCCTCCCTCTCCCTCTCTCTCTCTGACTCACACACACACACACACACACACACACACACACACACACAGACACACAGACACACACACACACACACACACACATTCACTTTCTATGCATGTCTCTCTGTCCTCTTGTTCCTCCATCCAGATCAAGCGATCTCCACTCTACTAACGAGATATCATTAGAAATCATCTAACTTGGCCTATAATTAACTGACCAATCAAAATTGTGCTCTAATTAACTGACCATTGTTCATGAGAGTCAAAGAGTGGTCAAAGAGTGAGATGGTGTGAGTAGATTTCCTATAATTAGACCTACATGTTTTTTAAAGACATCTGATTTCCTATCCAAATTATGCCTTAATTAAGTGACCAATGGAAATTGTGCTCTAATTAACTGACCACTGTTCATGCAGTCAAACAGAGATAGGCTGTTCGATGATTATGATTAAGGAGATCCCATTTCCTACAATAATAATAATTACCCATCTATGTGTTACTATTTTAGATCACTTCCCCACACAGATAGCCTATATGCATGTCCATGTGTACAGCTGGCATCCATACTGTATTGTATGTGGAGAGCCGTTTCCATAGAGCCAAATAGGAATGGTGACATTTTGAGAACCTGCGTTGTATTTACGTACAGTAGATGGAAGTACAGTATGTGGCTATTTTTATTATGACCGCTACGATGATTGTCAAAGTCTTTTTTTTCTCTCTCTCTCTCCCATCATCTACTTCCTGAATTTTTGGTCAACGATTCCCGGGACACCGTAACACCGAGGCACATGAAACTTGGTGGGCATGTAGCCCCAGTAGATTTTTATGGAAAAAAATTGTTTTGTCCCCGGGGGCCACTCCATCTTTGCGCTTGGTTGGGATAATAGGCCTACACACACACACACACACACACACACACACACACACACACACACACACACACACAGGGCAGAGAGTGTGCAGAACTGAGCGGCGGTCATATTTTGTACCGCCATGCAGTACATCTAGTTTTTATTCTATCTATTTTCAAATGTGTATTTATTGACTGTGTATAGATATTTATGTTGAATGTATGTATGCAGAGTCAACATCTGCAAATTATAAATAAAATACACTAATTACTTGTATATTGTCTATCTGGTCATTGAAACTTGAATCTTGCAATTTCAGTTGTATTTGGCTTACATAAAAAAAATGCTGCTGCTAGACTGCTGACAGGAACTTAAAAAGTTCCATCACATTACCTGACCTCCCTTCACTGGCTTCCTATTACTTTCAGGATCCAGTTCAAAGCCCTTCTATTGGTCTATAAAGCACTGCATGGTAAGGCCCTTTCCTACATCTCTGACCTGTGAGTACCCCACACTACATCTACAGTGGGGAGAACAAGTGCTGATTTTTCAGGTTTTCCCACTTGCAAAGTATGTAGAAGTCTGTAATTTCTATCATGGATACTCTACAACCATGAGTGTATGTTTTGGGTCGTTGTCATGCTGGAAGACCCAGCCACGACCCATCTTCAATGCTCTTACTGAGGGAAGGAGGTTGTTGGCCAAGATCTCACAATACATGGCCCCATCCATTCTTCCCTCAATACGGTGCAGTCGTCCTGTCCCCTTTGCAGAAAAGCGTCCCCAAAGAATGATGTTTCCACCGCCATGCTTCACAGTTGGGATGGTGATTTTGGGGTTGTACTCATCATTCTTCTTCCTCCAAACACAACGAGTGGAGTTTAACCCAAACAGTTCTATTTTTGTTTCATCAGACCACATGACCCTCTCCCAGTCCTCCTCTGAATCATCCAAATGGTCATTTGCAAACTTCAGGCGGGCCTTGACACGCGTTGGCTTGAGCAAGGGCACCTTGCGTGCACTGCAGGATTTTAATCCTTGACGGCGTAGTGTGCTACTGATGGTTTTCTTTGAGACTGTTGTCCCAGCTCTATTCAGGTCATTGACCAGGTCCTGCCCTGTAGTTCTGGGCTCATTCCTCACCTTCCTCATGATCACTGATGCCCCACGAGGTGAGATCTTTCATGGCGCCCCAGAGCGAGGGAGATTGACAGTTGTCTTAAATTTCTTCCATTTTCTAATAATTGCACCAACAGTTGTTGCCTTCTCACCAAGCTGCTTGGCTATTGTCCTATAGCCCATCCCAGCCTTGTGCTGGGGTGCGTCTCCCAAACATTTACGAGCTATTTACGGGCTAACTGGGGCTTACCAACATCGTGGGAACCATGAAACTACGAGAGAGGTGTTCCCCAAAATGCTCGTCCATACTATGGAGGTGAAACCTCCATGTTACGATGTACGTAGCTACTATGTCCTTGTTTCTCGAAATCATGGTTCCTGCGCTATATCGTAAACAACATCGTAACTTGATCCGTACCTACGAGAGCTCTTCACCTCCCGTAACAAGTTAGTATCTTACTACAACACTGTAGTCAACAGAGGGCGTTGAACATACCATAGTTGGGTAAATTTGGAGACAACGAAATTGTTGATTAAAAACACTTCAATGATGAGTAAGACTTGGTTATATACTGACAATGTGATTTCCTGTTAATTATTAATATTATAGGCCACGTTAGTCTCCTTGAGTATTTTCATGATTTAAATTAAGCAAGAGATAAAGAGTGTATTGAGATGACTGGTGGCGTAAATGGATAAGCCAATGCGCCTTTGAGGCGTATAATGGTGATTCCTGCGAGTTCAAAACCACCTGTCAACGTGTGTGGGATTTGTTTCTGTTGTCCTCTCCTTTATTATTTAGGAAGAATTTTCATTTGGAGAAAGTTTCCAGGTGGTGATTATTGGTGATAACAGGTGTAATGGCAGGCCTATTCAATTAGGAAATTAGATGGTTTCGTTGTTAATGTGAGTGTTATCAATCGGTAGACGTTCAAATGCAAAGATAATATTGCATGGAACAAGCGAGGACAGGCGAATTGTTATAGGCACTAATGCGTAAAATATGCCCAAGCAAATGGATAATAATTTCAGTTTATTTGTCTTGTATTGTTTTAAATATAATAATTTAGACACAGAGTAAGAAGATATTCTGTAACAATCACCTGGCATTGAACCTTCGACTGTTCTAATGAATGTGAGTCAAAGCTGTGCGCTTAACCCACTAGGCCACCTGCTGCACGTAGAGGAAGGTTGCTCACATCTAATTAGACTCCTTGCCAATATAATTTCCTGTCGTTATTATTTCTTGTATTTTCACTCGAAGGTGAAGATAAACTAGACCAATTTTGGCATATGACTTAATTGAATCTTATATTGATCACAGGTTCATGTAACCGCCGTTATTAACTGACTATATCAACATAAATGTATAAACGGGACTGGCATGCTTCCTACCGCGAATGCGCCCGAATTGTCTCCGAACACTTCCGAAAACATCTGCAAACATGGTCGTAGCCGTAGGAACTATGGTGGTACATACCAACATGGTAGAAACTTACATAGTAGTCTACCATGTTGGTAGGCGTTTTTTGGGAAACACCCATAGCTGAGCACCTACCTAGTTCCCACGAACATCGTACTTTGATGGTAGAATGCTAACATCCATCGTTGTACGGAAACGCACCCCTGGTCTACAATTTTATCCCTGATGTCCTTACTCAGCTCTCTGGTCTTGGGCATTGTGGAGAGGTTGGAGTCTGATTGATTGTGTGGACAGGTGTCTTTTATACAGGTTCAAACTAGTTCAAACAGTGCAGTTAATACAGGCATTGAGTGGAGAACAGGAGGGCTTCTTAAAGAAGAACTAACATGTTTGTGAGAGCCAAATATCTTACTGGTTGATAGATGATCAAATACTTACAGTACAGACCAAAAGTTTGGACACACTTTCCCATTAAATTATTTACTGTATTTTCATGACTGTTGCCTTCAGTGACAATCTACAAAATAAACAAACTTATGAATGAACACGTGGCATTATGTACTTAATAAAAAAAAGTGTGAGATGACTGAAAACATGTTTTATATTCTTGTTTCATCGAAGTATACTTTTTCCGTTTTGATAACTGCTTTGTCCTCTTTTTATTTTTTGGATGAGCTTCAAGAGGTAGTCACCTGAAATGGTTTTCCAACTGTCTTGAAGAGTTATTCATTCCCAGAGATGCTAAGAACTTGTCGGCTCTTTTGCCTTCACTCTGCGGTCCAGCTCACCCCAAACCATCTTGATCGGGTTCAGGTCCAAAAGTTTGTCATAATCTCACACTTTTTTTGTTAAGCACATAATTTCATATGTGTTCATTCATAATTGTTATGCCTTTAGTGAGAATCTACAATATAAATTGTCCTGGAAATAAATGAATCGCATTGAATGAGGGGGTGTGTCCAAACTTTTGGTCTGTACTGTATGTCCTGCAATAACATGCAATAACATGCAAAATAATTATTTAAAATCATCTACTGTGATTTTCTGGATTTTTGTTTTAGATTTCATCACTTACAGTTGTAGAGTACCTGTGATAGAAGTTACAACCTTCTACATGCTTTGCAAGTGGGAAAACCTAAGAAATCAGCAGTGTATCAAATACTTGTTCTCCCCACTGTAGGTCCCTTAGGTCTGCCGACAAAGGACTTCTGCACGTACAGTAGGTGACCGAGCTTTCGCGGTTGCGGCCCCACGCTTGTGGAACTGCCTGCCCCCCGACATTAGACTCGCCCCTTCCATTCACTCCTTCAAATCCAAGTTAAAAACCCACTTCTACTCTCTGGCCTTTTCGGGTGCTTAGCTACCTGTCCTCTTTTTCTTTTCTTTTCTTTTCTTCTCTGAGCTGGCCTCTTGTTATCTGCTTACTTTTATGTTTGCTACCCCCTGCAACTGCATATCTTTGCTCATCTGATCACATGCATGCCTTTGCTTTGCTTTCTTTATTTATGTTATTCATGTTTGCATGTTTCTCTGCTGTCCTCATGTATGTCTTGCATTTTTACCTCTGAACTTATAGCTACTATGTACAGCACTTTGATCAGTGCAAACTGTTGTAAATATGCTTTATAAATTAAATTTACTTACTTACTTACTTCAAATATACATAATTTTAAGAAACATGCACATCATTGACGTCATACAAATCCTATGGACTATTCTTGGCCATGTGTATATATGAACAACTATGGGCATTGTATTTCTGCAGAGCATTTCATTCTCAGAATCAACTATTTGTGCTTCAGAGCAAAGCAGGAAAGAGCAATGGAGATCAGTAAATAAAGGAGCACACATAGACAATAAACACAAGAACAATACAATACAAAATACATCACTGGAGATTAGAATGGTTAAACAATAGGCCGTAGTAGTACCTTAGAGAATTCAAATATCAATAAAATAACAATTGAAAAAAATAAAATAAATATATAGGATGAATAACAACAAATCTATTTCAGTCAGTAGGCTATAGACAAAAAGATTTGATACTTAACCATAACCACCTTTTGCATCATTTGCATAGTGAGTATGCTAGTTGTTGCATACTGTATTAATTATGAGCTCAACATGCTTTAGTCAGCAGGGGCTATTACAGTGTGAGTACAACAGGAGCAGTAATTCTCAGGAACAGTTGCTCTCAATCTAAAAGACGTACAGTAATTAGGACTTATTTGAATACTGTTGGCCATTCAGGCTATAGTTTTGGGGTTTGTTCCTATGAATGACCATCTTTACTATATATTACTGAAGAAGGATTACTGTTCCTGTTGCGCTGCTGCCTTATAAGTCCCATATACTGACCAAAGCACAGTATGACTATGATTCATATACAGTACAACAACTAGTTTACTTTTTTTACCAGACGTAATTAGGAGTTTATATTGGAGAAATTCTTCATTAAT
>JAODXP020001363.1:0-23353 GCA_027497455.2 Sardinella longiceps | reverse complement strand
TTTATTTTTGTTTCCTCAGGGAATACAACACAGAAGACCGTGATCACATTGAACTGGGCTGACATCAAGATTGAAGATACAGCATGCCAAGCTAACAAAGCATTACTAACTAACCTCTTGTTATAATTATAAATATAGTCAACCATTAGGATGGATCCTCTGCAAGAACATATATCTCTAGTCAAGGGATTTCTTGCTCATCTTGAGAGTTTATTTAAGAAGGGCAAAACTCGAAATGATGCAGAAGTGAAAGATGTGGAGGAAAAGATTTCCAATGCTCTTGATCGTCCCAAGGAGAAGTCGGACCAGAGTCTGGAGGATGTCATCAAAGACTTGCAGAAACTGCTTAAGACTTTGCAGAAAACATCAAACTCTTCTCAGATGATTCCAGACAAGGACGTTTTGAGGAATGCATCTGGGGGTCTAGCCTTGGAAGGGGTTTACAAATCAGGGAATCCAGAACACTTCCTCTCAACAAGAATGCAGCTCATCGAGATTCCAGATTCATTCTCACTCACCAACCCAAAACAACAATCGATGTATGAACAGAAAGAATTTTCATCAAAGATGTCTGAGAGAGACTTCACCAAACTTATTGAGAGACTGGGTCATAGTTTAAGCAACTCATTGCACTTTAGACTCCAAGGCTACAGACATGCTTCCAGAGATGGCTTTAGGAAACGCAGTGAGGCAGGGGACACAAGCTCCCATTCACAGGAAGAGTCCTACATCCTACACACAAAGTACAACTACATCCCACTTGCATGTGGCCATTTTCAGAAAGATCAACTCAAGCTTTCTACTGGAGCACTTACAGCTCTGAAAGAAATTGAGACCACTTCTGATTTTGATTGCCCACCAATCAACAAAGTGGAACAATTTTATGAGAATTACGGATCTCATGTGAATCAGGGTCCTCTACACTTTGGGGGCATTTTTTGGTGGAGATCCTCTGCTTCAGGCTTCAGAGGTACAGATTCTTCAGACATAAAAAAGCTGGCCACTGAATCTCTAGATGTTTATTCTGCAACTCGAGTTAGATTTAATGCAATGGCTATGTCAAGCAAAGACACCTCGTCTGCCCTGCAGCTGAGGGACTCTCTCACGGGGAAACACAGAGAGGACCTGATGAGTGAAGTACATCTTTCAGTCAGTAAAACTGGTGGACCACCTGAGATTGATGATCACTTCAATTGGAAAACACAACTAGCATCGAATAACAAAACCTGGAGTGTTATTGACAGAGGAACTTCCCTGATTCCTGTCTGGGAAATAGTAACAGATTCTCACAAACATGATTTCAAAGATGTGTCCAAATTAAGCAGAATACTGATGGACGCCTACAAAGAGATCACTGGAGAACATGTGGAAGAGATGTGGAGAGACCCTGTTATTCCTCTAGTGGAAAAAGCAGAAGATCTGATGCAGTCAATGAAGACATGGAGCGTCACTGACTCTGAGTCTAACTTGATACAGTTACTGGACTTCAAAACCAGACTGTTTGATGAAACAGGATCTCACAAGATGTGGCTTCAGAGATGTCTGTCTAATGAGATACTTCAGAATTATCTGTTTGAAGTAGTTACAGAAAATAGTGAAGCAATTGCTGTGAACATGAGATTTCTGATGCGCTCTCTACTAGAACCTGATCTTTACAAAGTGGAAAACTTTGAAAACAGAAGTCATATTGTGAACTGGGCATATCAAATTGAAAAGGTTGAAGAATATGTTTCTGTGTCTGATTTCTCTGACCTAGACAGAGTCTTGCAACAAACCAAAAACGAGCTGGACAGTTCATCTGGACAGAAACATGAAGTTAAAATGAAAGCTACAAACACTGTAACTATTGCCTTGAATTCACTTTGCAAGTCAATGGGAGACAGTAATCATGTGGAAGAAAAACTATTGACCATATTAATAATCACAGTTATTGGATATAGTAGTGAATATCGGACATTCAATCATCTTCTGAATACAGGTGAAATCACATTCCTGCAGTCTGAATTGCAGAAAGCATTTAGCAATTACTCCTCCCTTAAAGAAAAGTGTTCAATCAGGGCTCAGGCCTACCTGTTGCTGACTGCTCTGACTGTTTCCAAAGACAAAGCAATTCCACCTGCAGAAAAAGAAGAGAGACTGCAGCTCATATGCACAAAACTTAAGGACAAGCTTTCAAGTGTCATTAAACCTGTGCTGGAGGAAATGCAAAATGACTGGGAATCTCTGGAGAATGCCTTACAGTCCATCACAGTACATGGCCGTGTGGACAGAGAAAGCAGTGAGAGGAGAGACAACGGGGCAGCATGGCAACTAGAAGGTCTAGTGAAGACAGTGATACCTTTACCTGAGCTTTCAAAAACTGATGAGTGTCATTCACCCAAGTATGCTATAGGTGAAAAGGGCAAAAGCTTCAAGGATTTGCTGCAGAGATTAGGCCTAAATGACTTCTACCCTAAAAAGATGACTAAATCCAGTGTTCTTACCATAGACAAATTATCTCTTAGTGTGGATGAGCCAAAATCAGAGAAGGATTTAAGCTCTTATTATGTCTACAAACTCATGACTTTGGACTACAGGGCCAGGTATCTGTTTGTAAAGGTCACTGACATGGATTTGGAGGAAGATATTCTAAATTATGGTGAGGATTGTGATGATTTCTTTGATTGTGATGACAAGTCAGATATGGTGGTAAGCAGCAAACATGAACATATTCACCCCATGGATGTGCACATGGCCATATTCCACTGCTCCAGTGACTTCCTGCGACAGTACATTTTCACTAAACTTTCTTCTTGTCAGTTTAGTCTGCCCTTCCTGGTACCCAACCCCTGCACAGATGAAGTGGAGTTCCCTCTCTGGGCACTCCGACACATCAGGAAATCATGGCACAGCAAAACAGTAACTGCATCTGGAACATGTGTGAAGTATCACAACTGCCAAATGTTCAATGCACAAGTGCCAATTGTATCATTTTTTAGACTGGGCACTTCTGATTCTAACTCAAAATCCCAGATACTGAATGACATCATTAACAAACAAAAACATCCTGTGTTTTTCAACCGCCATTGCAAAGGCAGCACACCAGACAGTCTGCTCATGGATGGAGTTGTGGAGATTGCTTGGTACTGTCCTGGAGGGAAGGAGGATGATGTATTTGATGACTGTGTGGCCTTTCTGAACCTTCATGGAGATGCAGCAGAACATCCAAAACAGCTGGAGTTTCTTCAAGCAGTGAGTGCAGTCAATGTGCTCCTCCTGTCAGAGCATCCTATGAGTGAAAGGGCTAAAGAGATCTCACAGAGATTATCCAAGTCTCCTGTGCCTTTGATTTGCTTGTTCTCAGCCAAGGATAAAATTCAGCCATCAAAAAACCCAAAGAAGGTGAGGTTGGCTGCAAAAAACAGGAATCAGGCTGACTTCACAGAGGAATTAGTCTTTAACATCAAACATTGTTTCAGTGGAGAAAAACATACTGTTAGTATTGAAAGGTGCTGTGAAGAAGCAAGGAAGCAACGGTTCATAGTTGATGAGGACAAACCATCAAGTAAAAATGGACTTGCAAAAGCTGAGACATTAATGTGTGTTCTAAGTGATATGAAAGGTAATATAAAAGATAATTTGTTCACAGTGAAGGAAGCCATTTTACCATTACAAGGGAAACTTTGGTATGAATGGTGCACAAAAAACAAAGAACAATTTCGACTTAAAATCAAGGAAAATGAAAGTATTCAAATGCATCTGAGTGAAATTTCATCAGAAATGAGACACATCCGAAGGAGGCAACTAGAAAAAGCGACTCCTCTCAATGATTTTATGAGATCATTTCTAGAATGCTTAAAATGTGAACAGTTTGAAGACACACATTTGTACATGATGCAGTGGCTCAGAATCCTTCTGGATGATCTAACTACGGGTCAGCTGGTGTCACTTGAACAGGACTATCACTCAACTTGGAAAAAACTGCAAAAAAAGGAACCCAAAGGTGAAGATAACACATCCTATGTAAATCCACTGCAGAAAAAACTTGATGATATAACTGATAAAATGGCGGCAGCTACAGTTGGAATTCAGCAGATTATGAGAGAAATTGGTCAACTCTATGAGGCAAATCACACATCCAAAAGTGGCATGACAGAAGATGCACATTATGCATCACTTCCAAAAATAGGGGTAACTATGCTGATTTCTGGTTATCCACTTGAACTGATGGTTGGAGATACTGCCCATGTTCCTTTAATGTGGATTAAGGCTGTCCTGGATGAGCTCATCAAAACTGTTGGAGACAAAAAGGTGTTTGTTCTGTCCATTCTTGGACTTCAAAGTTCAGGGAAATCTACTCTGCTCAACACCATGTTTGGTCTTCAGTTTGCTGTGAGTGCTGGAAGGTGCACCCATGGAGCCTTCATGCAGCTTCTAGAGGTGGATGAAAACATCAGTAATGAACTTGGATATGATTTGATCCTCATTGTGGACACAGAGGGACTCAAATCTCCAGAGCTCAGTACAAGGGGAACCCCAAACCATGACAATGAACTTGCCACATTCATCATAGGAATTGGCGACCTGACTGTTGTCAACATAATGGGAGAGAACCCCTCTGAGATGCAAGACATTCTTCAGATTTGTGTTCAGGCCTTCCTGAGAATGAAACAAGTGAAGTTCTCACCTAGTTGCATCTTTGTTCACCAGAATGTTGCAGATGCATCAGCAAGAGATAAAAACATCGAGGGGAGGAGACGTCTTCTGGAGAGACTGGATGAGATGGCTCAGATGGCAGCAAAAGAAGAGAATATTGATGACATCACTTCCTTTAGTGATGTCATACACTTTGACATTGATACTCAAGTGTTCTACTTCAAGAATCTTCTTGAGGGAGACCCTCCAATGGCTCCGATTAATCCTTCCTATAGTCAGAATGTTCAGGAGTTGAAGAACAAGCTTCTAACAGTAAGGTCATGGCAGGGCAAAAGATCATTTTCCTCACTATCAGAATTCAGAAGCAGAGTTTCTGACCTTTGGATAGTCCTCCTGCAGGAGAATTTTGTGTTCAGCTTCAAAAACACAGTTGAACTGATGTTATACAATTCTTTGGAACATAATTACAGCAACTGGTCATGGAAACTGAGGAAACATTCCATGGAACTTCTCAACACCTTGGAGAATCAAATTGGCAGCAACCTCATCAATGAAGTTACCAGAGCAGATCTTACAGAGGAGTTCTTAAAAGTCTATGACCCACTGAGTACAGAGATAGAGACATTTTTCACAGATGGCAAACACAAAGATACTCTGATGAAGTGGAGGGCAAATATTGACACACGATTAAAAGTCCTTGAATTTGAGTTAATTGACTGGACCTTTAAAAAATGCAAGGAGTTTCTTGTGACAAAACAAAGCCAATCCAAGCCGGACCAGAGGAGAGCCAAATACATGAAGGATTTGACTGCGCAGAGCAAACAGCTGGCATCCAAACTTAAAGAAAAGGACTTGACAGATGACCAAATTATGGGGAAGTTTGATGAACTCTGGGTTAACTGGACAGCTGAAGTATTAAAATCTCAGCCTCCTGATAAGCCCCAGAATGTGAGAGCTGTGGTAGAAGCTGTCCTCCTAAATAGGTTTAAACAACATGCAAACTTCATAGATAAAGTGAAAGGAGGAATAACTGAATTCAGGTTTGATCCAGACAAACACATCAAGCAAAACCTGAAAAAAATACAAGATAGGATCAATGACGGAGGAAAGTATAATGTTGAACAAATTCTCAGGACAATTGACATCACAGTGAATGAATACATCACTGATAAAGAAAATGCTAAAAAAGATTTTGATGGAAACTTTGTCTATGAACTTCTAAAACATATTGAAAATGATGTTACTGAATTTGAGCGCACACTTGAGAATCCCAAATTCACCAATGAATTTAGTGTGGACTTATCTGTCAGCCATTGTTTGAAAAATGTTTCAAGATTTGAAAGGATGCATGAAGAATTTAAAAGAGCAAATCAGCCACTAACATACCTAAAAAGCAAGAGAGAGGCATATTTCCAGTCTTTCAGAAACTACTGCAAAGATACCAGCTCTGTGGTAATATTTGTTGATTTTTTGTGTCGCCACATTGTGCCAGAGGTTAAGAATGCAGCAAATAACAAAACCTTTCAAAAGATGACAGATATAATGAAGAATAATGATCCAGCTCTCAGTGGAAACCGATCCAATCTTGATAATCACATGCTGAAGCATCTGGTTAAGGAGGAGAACTTTAACCTGTACAAGGAATTCATTCACTCCCCAAAAAGTATTTTAAAAGATTTATCCAAGAAAAGGTTGATAAATTTTGTAATGGTACTAGCAAGCTGCAAGCCATCCATCAGGAACAGCTTGATCATCTTAAAAGTCGAATACTCATCGTAAGCATGGACATAACCAGAGAAGTGGAGGAGAGGAAAGGCAGTGCAAGTCTGTGGCTCAATTTGTTCTATGAAAAAATGGGAGAGCTGATGGTGATAAAGAGAGACGAATTGCGCAGCATCGAAAATGAAGACATCCAAAACTGGCAGTTCCTTAAAGACACAATGGCCACATCTCTGGAAGACATGATGAAAAATATAAGCTTGGATGTAAAGGCTTTCACAAAGAAACCCAGCAAAACCCTGTGTCAGCAACTCCAAGGTTGTTGGGCCAAGTGTCCTTTCTGTGGTGCTGTCTGCACAAACACCATCCCCAATCATGATGGAGACCACCATGTAAGGTTCCACCGCTCTCAGGCACTGGACGGCTGGCAAAAAAGTGGCACCGACCACTTTAAAATAGACTTCTGTACCACCACAGTAATGTCTGACACATTATTCAGAGCCAATAACGATGGAGAGGAGGATAAATGGATCCCTTACAAGAAATACAGAGAGGCTGGTGTCCCCTACGACAAATGGAGCATTACTGGAGATGGTAGCACCCAGTGTTACTGGAAATGGGTCATTTACAAGTTTCAATCAAAATGGGAGAACCATCATGAACTGAAATTTGAAGGAAAAGGAAATATCCCTGAAGAATGGAGAGAAATTTCTAAAGCACAAGTTTTGGCAGAGTTAGGTGAGTGTAGCTGAGCATCTGGAAACCATGCAAATAGCATTAGTAAAATACTGAGTACGCTTAAGCAGAGATGTAGTGATGGATAAACACAAGTAAAGAGTTTATCCACCACTCATTTTTTTGAAATAGGGTTTATCATGGCCAAATCCCATTGCATTAACTAGATAGCAAAACGCTGATTGGGCGCTGATCATGATCAGCCGATATTGGCTAAAAAATATTTGATCGGTGAACATTAAAAGCAGTTGTTGAAGTTGATAAATAATAATTAACTTGCAACTTTTTTTCCACCTACATGTGGGGCACAGCAAAACTGAGATAACCAGTTTTTGTCTGTTAGTTCCTCATAAGACAAAGACATGACATTTGTTATTTGCAATTTATATCATGATGAAATCCTTTGACAAATTGTAATTCTATAACTGTTCTTTGGCACCATTGTGCCCACTAAGTTAATTACCAAGCTGTTTCTGCTCATGGATCCTAAGCTTCCTGTCCGGAAGAACACAAGCAGTGAAGATTGGAAGCTTTACCTCCAACATACTGTGCGTTCAGACCGGGACCGATAAATTGCCAAGAGTCGCCGAAGACTCCCAAGAAACATCGCTTGAGCACAGCAACCAAAGCGGCAAATTTGCCCATGACGTTAGCTTTCAAATGTTCGATCCTGCTTCTCTGCAGGCATCTCCCCAGTAATCGACATTTTGATTGGTAATCACCCAACCGCATCATAGCTCATTACATAAAGTTAACCGAAGTTTAACTTGATTTTATCGCCCAAGTCGCCTGCCACGTTTGTCGCCCAAATCGCCGGTCCCAATACAAAGTCAATTACTTCCGCCGCCCAGGTCGCCTGAATCGGTCTCGGTCTGAACGCAAAGATAATTACCCTCAACACTGGTGCCCCCCAGAGATGTGTCCTGAGTCCGCTGCTCTACTCCCTTTACACCTATGACTGCACTGCCACTCACAGCTCCAACTCTGTGGTGAAATACGTATGCAGATGACACAGTAGCGGTTGGTCTGATCTCCAACAACGATGAAACAGTCTATTTAGAGGAGATAGAACTGTTGTCTACATGGTGTAAGGCTAACAGGCTAGGGCTTAATGTGACCAAAACAAAAGAGTTGGTAGTAGACTTCAGGAGGGGAAACCAAGCCCATTACACGCCTTCATATATCTATGAATATATAAAGGCGCCCAGTGGAGAAAGTGTGCAGCTCTAAGTACCTTGGCGTTCACATCTCTGAAGATCTGACGTCGACCTCTCATGTCTCCACTCTGGTGAAGAAGGCTAGACAGCGTTTATATCACCTCAGGAAGCAGCGCAAATTCAAGATAACTACTGAGTTACAAAGGACATTCTGTACTGCCACCATAGAGTCTGTAATAGCAGGAAACATCACTAGCTGGTATGGAAACTACAGCTCCCTGAACAAGTCTGCCCTGCACAGAGATATTTGCTGTGCAGAAAAAATAACCAGGACCACTCTGCCAGGCTTACGTAACACGTTGCAAGACCAGAGCAAACAAAATCCTTAAAGATCCTTTTTTCTCAGACTGCCATCTGGTAAGCGCTTCCGTTGTGTGAAGGCCAGAACTGAGAGGCTGAAAAGGAGCTTCGTCCCCCAAGCCATACAGGATTTTAATACATTAATTATTTATTTACCAGATTTTAAATGGTTGGCAGTGAGCATTGTCAATAATGTCTAGGCTACTTCAGTTAGCAAAGAAGCATGGAACTGGGTACAAATCTATAACAAACTTTTTTTTTTACGTGGGTGTGGTGTTTTTGATTGAATATTAATATTATATAATACAATACAATACAATACAATAATACAATAATTGATTATTTGTAATAACTAATTGCACTATAGTAATAATAAATATAGCCTATTGTGCCTTGCCTTGACATCTGAGGTTTTTTTTTTTTTTTTTAATTCTGCTGTGCCAATGTGAGTACCTGTTAACTGAAACTATTGTTCTAGTTTAGCATATTCTTTGATGAATCATTTGCTTGATTTCCATTAAAAAAACTCATTACATGTAAATAGAATTTGCACTTCATCCCCTGATATTATTTCCCCTGATAATACACAACGCCTTACCTTTCAAGTTCACTGTTGAACTCCTATATTTATTGAAGACATACATGTACATGACTTCATTTTTTTTTTTTTTTTAAAGTTTCATGTATGGCTACAATTTTAAGCAGCGCAGAACATGTGTGTAGTTTGCATGGACTAATTTGTTAACATGCATTCTAAACGAAAACAGGCATATTGCCTTTGATGTCCACACTTGAATAATTTCTAAATGCATGTAGGCTGTAAATATTGAAGTAACAAAGCAATATGCATCACCCGGTATTAAATTAATTATTCTAATATGTGGAAGCTTCATTCTGATGGCCACATAGAAAACAGACGAGTCAAATCTTTGAAAAATTTATAGGATGATTATTTACCCATACTGATGTTAAAGCATTGGAAAATTAAAGTCTTTAAATAGGTTATTTTACCAGGTGCCTCTGCCAGTAGCCCATGAACATTTGTTGCTTTGTTTCCTTAAACAAGTGCATTGCCCGTGTGTGCCCCCCTTCCCCAGCCAACTAAGCGCTGCAAAGGGGGAGTGGCTACGGTTAGAGTGGCAGAAGACAACTGCTAAATTTAGTAGTATTTAGTATAGTATTTATCCAAACATTACCACATTTGGCACTGCACTCACTAGTGTCAATAGCAAGATGACCAGTTATGTGCAAACTAGTTAACTAGTGAGGGCCAAGATGGAGGTAACTATTGTGCACATTTTGACTCTCACTAGTTAACTTGTTTGCACAAAAACGGTTCACTAGTTAACAAGCGGACAGAAATGTCTTGCATGTATATGAAAATTATGCCTGATATAGATATCAAGATGTCTGAATAAATGCTCATTTGGCTTGCCTTAAAGATGCATACCAAATCTGAGGTCAGTTGGACAAATGGTTTGAGAGTTATGCATGGAACACACACAGACACACATACAGACATTCCTTGCATATTATTCTTTATTTTTAAATTAATTGGAAGCATCTAATGTTGGGTTAAAACATCTTTGGAAATATTAAGTTGCCAGAATGCGCAATAGAAATGCGCTGATCATCAGACATCGCTGTTGGTCTGTGCTGTTTAGCCTACTTATTTATGAATTAGGCCAAATGTCACTAGTAATGAACATATTTTTTAGTTAATGCAGCAATTTATTGATTTATTGAGCTTGTGAATAGGCCTAGTTTATTGGCAATTACCTTAGGTCTGAATGATTTGTAGACAAGTTTGCCTAAATTTCTTTATTATTCATTTTTTATCTCCCAGCAGATCAGTGTCAAGAAAAAGTAAAGTGGATTCAATTGTTCAATTTTATTTGTTTATTTATGAGGTGATGGAATAGGGCTTACTGTACTTTCACACCAACAACTACTAAAACTACAAAATCACTTTTGTAGCTCAAAAAAGCAGCTGCTAAATTTTCTTTGTTTGCATAAATCGCTCTATCGCTCATGACGTGCCTGTTGTCATTCCCATTAACATCACAGCGTTTAGATTTTACAGCTGAAACGCGTCATAGCTAATTTGCATAAAGTTAACTGTTTTTTAGCTTTTTTTTAGCCGCTAAAATTGCTCAAATAGCTTTTATCGCTCTTATCGCTTGTGTTGCTCTTGCCCGTAGAAAGTGAACGGCTTCCAGCGATTTTACAACTTTAGTAGCTGTTGGTGTGAACGTACAGTTACAGTACAAATACCACATCCTCAAAAGTGGTAATGAGAGAAGAGGTTTGAGAACTAGAAAGATGGTGTAGAAAATAATCTTACCATTTGGTTTCTTGCCAGGCTATGCTATTCATTGTCATCCTGGAAAATTACCTGGCTGTTATGCAGTAGAACTGTTCTTTCCAAATAGTGTGAAAGAAAAAGTTAAATTAAACACTTTTGCAACACTTTTAATGACTGAGAAAAATTCATGCCTATGTCTCAGTGACTAAGTATGAAGGACAGCTTAGTATGCATTTTGACTGCATGACAATTGCAACAGATAATTGAATTGAGAAAAGAAAATGCATTTATATAGATTTGTCTTTGCAATGTCCAAAGTATTACAAACGTCATGAATAATGCTTTCATAACATATACATTCTGCACAAATGACTAGATGGATTTTAACTTTTGTGGAATTTGAGTTTCTGAAGAATGTCCTAAAGTGACTGAGAAAAACTGTTTGCAAGCACTGGTACATTTGAACATCTGCCACTAATGCAATGGTTATTGATTACAGTCATAGGTCATCTGTTAAAGTGTGTTACGGGATATTGCGCTTTATGCCGGCACGCTCTATACAGATAAGGCTGTGCAAACTTTTACACTCTTGGACACATGCCTTTAGACCTGATAAGAGCACAGTGCGTAAAAACTGCAGCACTTTACATAGTAACAGTATTATGAACTGTATCTCACATTGTAGTCCGAGGAAAGGAGAACATTTCTGTGTGCGCCACTTCATGACTCTCCTGTATTGTCCTAAAAGCAGTAGGTAGGTCTTAATCTTTGTTTCTCTGCAATTACATTGGTTGTTTCCGGGGATGTCCTGATCTTTGAAAACACACAATGATTTATTTTCTGTTTTATAACGTACAGTAGAAGATTACTGTAAATTGGATATAACGCTGCAAATATGCTGGCCACAGCACATAATCTATATACATCGTTACACATTAAAATGTTATAAATATATATAAAAACAAATATAACAAAGTGGATAGGATAAGTTGTGAATAGTGGAAGGATAGGATAAGTAAGAATTTTAAAATTTATTTTATTTTTTGCTAAATAATGTTACTGTAAATGATGCCAGAGTGACAAATGTATTAGTTTGGCACCGCTGTATGTACTATCAGTAATCTGTCGGACTAAAAAAACATTGGTCTGAGTTAGTCCCTTACAGTAACGCCTGATATCTGATCAATATGTCTTTTACTGCATTGTTTATACAGTATAACTTAGAGAATAGGGCAAACACAAAACAATAGTCTAGGCCTAGGTCTACAATTCTACATTATATTCCAAACAGATACTGTATGCCTCATTGTGTCCAGTACATTCATCTAAAATAATCTCATCATATTCCACTTCCAGTCCTTGATAAATCTTAGACAATGGGTTTCCTGAACAAGCATATTCCTTTACAGACCTACTAAACACAGATTTCACAGCACAAATGCTGCAAAAGCATGGGATAAGATTTTATGGAGTATATCGAGTTCTTTCATTATATTTTCTTGACAATTAACAGTTTAGTGTCCTTTAAAATTCCTCAGCAGTGCAACACTGCTTAAAGTTTGATGTTGTTCTACCCATATCAAGCAATCCAAAAAGTGAATACGTGTCCTTTATTATGACACGATGACTGATTGGATAACATTAATATTGTTTTATGTGCCCTGTTACGGGAAATTCCTTGATAAAATCTTGGGCAACATGAGGCAAGAGTTTACAACCATACAACCACTTTTCAAATAAATATTAACTCAGCTAGAAGTATAAACTCCTGCACACTGTCCATTCTGCAAGCAGATAAGCTAAAGGGGAATGCTGGGATGTACAGCTTTCATTGCACATTCGTTGAGCCGTTGAGTACTGTCAATTGTCAAAAATGTAAACAAATCCATGTGGCCTACGTCAAGATATCACGGTTAGCAGCAAGCCTGCCAATGCAGCTAGCAAGCTTAATCTATGGGGCAACTTTCTAACTTTCTACTGCCTTACTACACAACCCTGTGAGTCTGAAGAGGCTAATTTTAACCTCCTGTGCAACATAGCCACAAGTGTTACGATAGGTTAACTACTTTTCAATACATTCCATTTGTATTTGTATTTTTTTTTTATTTTTTTTTTTAATGAGAAGTGCAGCCAATTTCTATTTCCTAAAAATAGACTTTGAAATAAGTAGGGGAGTGGGATCTGAAAAAAAAAATGTTGGTGAAATCCTGAATAAGGTCTCAGAAAATATATGGTTTATGGGGACTAATGTACAGTATTTCTCCTAAATGTCACTGGCCTAAATGTCACCAAAAACAGCCCAATTTACAACCACCAATTTTTTTCATTATGGGCTTTAATGTAATGAGGAGGGTGAGGCATGCCTCACTATCACATCATTTCATGTTGTATCACATCCTGAGGGTGTACTGTATGCTTTCAGATATCATAAGGGATATATGGTGAAATTATTCCCCTCATACTTCAGGCCCAAATATACTAGTTGTGTACATTTCCCTCCAAACTCCACCCAAATTCCATTCATTTCAATGAGATATTTACTTTCCTGAACTAAGATTTCTTAGGACTTTTAGTATGTTGTTCTGGCCATAGAAATGATCCAAGCTGAAAAAAATGCATAATGGCTAAGAAAATTGATAAGAAAATATTGATGAATATGGCCACTTGTAGTTAACTTTTTTGTCTTTTTTATAGTTGGAGCAGTGTACCTGGTCGGTTCCTTAGACTGTGACATCTACAGGCTGAACTTGGTACTGGAGGCCCCTGTCAAAGGTAAAGGTCATGGTAATCTTTATGTACATTATCTGGTAGGGATTACTGAAATGGCTAAAATCTGTGGTAGGCTAATAATTACCCCACATCCCCATATATAACCGAATTAGCCGAGGACGCCATATGTCACAGGGACTTTTTGTCATGACAGATTTTGTCCCCATCACTATTGCCAATTGAAAATAACATATCATTAACACAAAATCTCTAAGCATGGTACGTAAATGCCAGGGCTACAATATCCAAGCGAATGCAAAGAAAGTTGTCTGCTTGCGCAATTAATTGTAACATTGGATCAGCAGTTGTGCTCATATAGAATTCCTCCACTGCCAGAGAAGGCTTTAGAAGAGTGTAACGGTTTTGGTGGTGATAATTTAGGGATAACATGCCTCGACGTAGCCACAAATGGACAACGTGGGGGTGAAGAATGATG
Organism: Sardinella longiceps; assembly: GCA_027497455.2. Lineage (NCBI taxonomy): Eukaryota > Metazoa > Chordata > Actinopteri > Clupeiformes > Clupeidae > Sardinella > Sardinella longiceps. The sequence continues at coordinate 9,237 of JAODXP020001363.1, read as the reverse complement.
TTCACTTCATAATTCTACTTTGGTTGCAAGTCATGCGTATGGGTATAAATATTTCAAACTTAAGATAAGCATGTTGTGCAGCTCGAAAAGAAGTCATGCGTATGGGTATAAATATTTCAAACTTAAGATAAGCATGTTGTGCAGCTCTAAAAGAAGCTAACCTGTTCAGCTGCTGTACTATTTTTGTGAAAAAATTCATCCACAAGACTGCTTGCTGTTGTTATATGAGTGACTATTCTAAGGAGCGGTGATAAAACTTTCTAAAACTGATAGTTCCGGTCCGCGATTGTGATTGGTTGAAAACGCGTTCGATGCCATTGTAAATTAAGCATATAGCATGGCTCCAACCGCATTTCGTTCTAAACTGCTGCGCCATAAGAAAGTGAACGGAGCAGCGCTTGTGCGTTACTTGGCAACCATTCAGTAAGAAGAAGTATGTTTTTTGGCGGAGGAATTGGTATCAAGGAATAATATATATTTATCGTGGTTGTGTTTTCCGTTTTAGAAGCGCAATAAACCACTCGAGTCCGGTATTAATGTTGGTTTTAGCACGTATGTCACCGTGCTAAAACCAGCATTTACACCGGCCTCTCAGGATTTATTGCTTACTTACACCAGATCTATCGCATAAGTGTTCCGTTATCAGGTAATAACGGACCCTGTCAGCCAATCAGAAAACAGTATTTAATTTGACTGCATGACAATGATGGCTATGAACTTGACTACATTGATAATTATTAATGTAATTTTTTTTAAATGTTTAAACTAGAGAAGCACTCAGAGAGCACAGACCTCTGCCAAGGCGATATGGTCACAGATGCAATATAAGTTCCAGATGGTGTTCTGGATCACCAATCACCACCAAAATTTAATCAGTCGTAACTTGTCCCAATACACACATTGTCTAATAATTTCATTCATGGAGCACTTTTCGAGTTATTTTGAACACAGACACCGAGACAGACAGACAGACACAGACACAGAGACAATTATGAAATCATGAGGGGTGGGAGGAGTGAGGTACAGTATGTCTATAGACAAACAAAAAGACAGGCTAAATAACAGAGACCATGTCGGCCAATCAGAAAACAGTATTTAATTTCAAGTATAAAATCATGATGAGTGGGAGGAGCATAAACACAGACACAAATTCTGACAAACTGAAATGGAACATACAGTAGGGGGAAATACATGTACATAAATTGCTGAATGTTTTTACAGTAGTCTTTTGAGATCATTAAAGTGTTTTATGATTTATTTTGTTTCCTCAGGGAATACAACACAGAAGACCATTATCACATTGACCTGGGCTGGCATCAAGATTGAAGATACAGCATGCCAAGCTAACAAAGCATTACTAACTAACCTCTTGTTATAATTATAAATATAATCGAACATTAGGATGGATCCTCTGCAAGAACATATATCTCTAGTCAAGGGATTTCTTGCTCATCTTGAGAGTTTATTTAAGAAGGGCAAAACTCGAAATGATGCAGAAGTGAAAGATGTGGAAGAAAAGATTTCCAACGCTCTTGATCGTCCCAAGGAGAAGTCGGACCAGAGTCTGGAGGATGTCATCAAAGACTTGCAGAAACTGCTTAAGACTTTGCAGAAAACATCAAACTCTTCTCAGATGATTCCAGACAAGGAAGTTTTGAGGAATGCATCTGGGGGTCTAGCCTTGGAAGGGGTTTACAAATCAGGGAATCCAGAACACTTCCTCTCAACAAGAATGCAGCTCATCGAGATTCCAGATTCATTCTCACTCACCAACCCAAAACAGCAATCGATGTATGAACAGAAAGAATTTACATCGAAGATGTCTGAGAGAGACTTTACCAAACTTATTGAGAGACTGGGTCATAGTTTAAGCAACTCATTGCACTTTAGACTCCAAGGCTACAGACATGCTTCCAGAGATGGCTTTAGGAAACGCAATGTTGCAGAGGACACAAGCTCCCATTCACAGGAAGAGTCCTACATCCTACACACAAAGTACAACTACATCCCACTTGCATGTGGCCATTTTCAGAAAGATCAACTCAAGCTTTCTACTGGTGCACTTACAGCTCTGAAAGAAATTGAGACCACTTCTGATTTTGATTGCCCACCAATCAACAAGGTGGAACAATTTTATGAGAATTACGGATCTCACGTGAATCAGGGTCCTCTACACTTTGGGGGCATTTTTTGGTGGAGATCCTCTGCTTCAGGCTTCAGAGGTACAGATTCTTCAGACATAAAAAAGCTGGCCACTGAATCTCTAGATGTTTATTCTGCAACTCGAGTTAGATTTAATGCAATGGCTATGTCAAGCAAAGACACCTCGTCTGCCCTGCAGCTGAGGGACTCTCTCACGGGGAAACACAGAGAGGACCTGATGAGTGAAGTACATCTTTCAGTCAGTAAAACTGGTGGACCACCTGAGATTGATGATCACTTCAATTGGAAAACACAACTAGGGTCGAATAACAAAACCTGGAGTGTTATTGACAGAGGAACTTCCCTGATTCCTGTCTGGGAGATAGTAACAGATTCTCACAAACACGATTTCAAAGATGTTTCCAAATTAAGCAGAATACTGATGGACGCCTACAAAGAGATCACTGGAGAACATGTGGAAGAGATGTGGAGAGACCCTGTTATTCCGCAAGTGGAAAAAGCAGAAGCTCTGATGCAGTCAATGAAGACATGGAGCGTCACCGACTGTGAGTCTAACTTGATACGGTTACTGGACTTCAAAACCAGACTCTTTGATGAAACAGGATCTCACAAGATGTGGCTTCAGAGATGTCTGTCTAATGAGATACTTCAGAATTATCTGTTTGAAGTAGTTACAGCAAATAGTGAAGCCACTGCTGTGAACATGAGATTTCTGATGCGCTCTCTGTTAGATCCTGATCTTTATAAAGTGGAAAACTTCCCAAACAGAAGTTCCATTGTGAAGTGGGCATATCAAACTGAGGAAGACCCAGATACACATGTGTCTGTGTCTGATTTCTCTGAACTAGAGAGAATCTTGCAGTGTGCGAAAAAGGACGTGGAAGACAGCAGACATGCCTTCAGTCTACCAGAACAAGAACAGCTTGCTAAAATGAAAGCTACTCGCTCTATAACGCTATCGCTGAATTCATTTTGTAAGATGCTGAGAGACAGTGATCAAAAAGAAGCTGAACTGTTAATCGTATCCATACTCAGAGTTATAGGCCACAGTAGAGAGAACAAGACATTCAATCATGTCTTGGGCATAAATGAAATCACCTTTCTGCAGTCTGTACTGCATAATGTGTTTAGCAAGTACGGCTCTCTTAGAGAGCAGTGTCCTATCAGGGCTCAGGGCTACCTGTTCCTGACAGCTCTGACTGTTTCTGCTGACAAAGACATAAAAGTTTCACCCACAGAAAAAGAGGAAAGACTACAGCTCATACTTACAGAATTAAATGATCAGATTTCAGTTCCAGTTAAATCAGTTATCATGTGGATGTCAAATAATTGGAAATCCCTGGAAAAAGCGCTGGATTCCATTGCAATGGGCACAGAGATGCCTGACAAAGGTACAACCGAGGAAACCATCTGTCAGTTGAAAAATATACAGGTGGCCCCTTTCTCTGAGGCATCCGCAACAGCTGAACACAGTCCCTCAATCAGTGACAAAGATGAAAAAACTAGAAACTTTATGAATTTGCTTCAAAGGCTGTGTCTACAAGAAAACTACCCCCAAAAGATGACGAAAATGAATATTCTCGTCATGGACATATTGTCTATTAGTGTGAAAGAACCTCAAACAGAGAAAGAATTGATGCATCACTATCTCTATAAACTCATGATGCTCGACTACAGGGCCAGATATCTGTCTGTGAAACTAGAGGTCGCTACCAATGACAAGGAGGAGGAGGAGGAGGAGGAGGATGATGATGATGATGATGACGATGACTTCTTCACCAGTGATGATAAATTAGACAGGGTGGCGAGCAGCAAGCAGACACAGATTCATCCCATGGATCTGCACATGGCCATATTCCACTGCTCTAATGACTTCTTACGGCAGTTTATTTTCACCAAACTCTCTGCTTGCCAGTTTGGCCTACCTTTCCTGGTACCCAATCCCTGCACAAATGAGGTGGAATTCCCCTTGTGGGCACTAAGACACATCAAGAAGTCATGGTGTAACAAATCACAAACTTCATCCGGCAGCAGTGGGAAGTACCACAACAAACAAATGTTCAACACACCAGTGCCAATTATTTCCTTCATTAGATTAGGAGATTCTAATCTCAACTCCAAGTCTCAGATATTGAATGGTGTCATTAACAAACAAAAGCATCCTGTGTTCTTCCACCGCCATTGCGAAGGCAGCACTCCACACAGCCTGCTCATGGATGGAGTTGTGGAGATTGCTTGGTACTGTCCTGGAGGGAAGGAGGATGATGTATTTGATGACTGTGTGGCCTTTCTGAACCTTCATGGAGATGCAGCAGAACATCCAAAACAGCTGGAGTTTCTTCAGGCAGTGAGTACAGTCATAGTACTGCTAATTTCAGAGAATCCTTTGAGTGACAACGCAACAAAGACCTCCAAGATGTTGCTCAAGTCCCCTGTCCCCTTGATTTGCCTATTCTCAGGCAATGATTACATTCAGCCATCAAAAAAATCCACAAAGGTGAGGTTGGCTGCAAAGAACAGGAATCAGGCTGAATTGACAAAGGAGCTGATTTCAAGTGTCAATCAATGCATGATTGACAGCCAGAAAACTGTAAGCATTGGAATGTGCTGTGAAGAGGCAAGGAAACAACATTTCATAGTGGATGAGGATAAGCAATCATGCAAAGATGGACATTCAAACGCCCAGAAGTTAATGGACCTTCTGAAGGATAGAGAACTACTGAGCCTCAAAGAAAATGTTTTTCCTTTACAGGGTAAATTGTGGCAGGACTGGTGCATGAAAGACAAAGAGTTCTATCGACTAAATACACGAAATCGTAGTCAGAATATTGAACAGCAGCAGAATGTAATCTCCACCCAAAAATCAAGTATTCGCAAACAACAGTTGGAGAGAGCAACTAATCTAAATGCCTTCATGAAGTCCTTCCTGCAGTGGCTGACAGAGCCTACGCAGTTTGAAGATACACATATGCACACATTACAGTGGCTCAGAATCCTCTTGGATGACCTTACTTCTGACGAACTGGCTTCCCTTCAAAAGGATTATCACTCCACCTGGATAAAAATGAGAAATTTGCCCAAAGGCGAAGATAAAGAATCTCTGCAAGACAGACTTAACCGTACAGTTGTCAGGATGACTAATGCTACCATAGGACTTCAGCATATTCTGAGAGAACTCAGTCAACTTTATGAGACTTGTCAGTTTGTCAATAAAAACATTGATTATTCCACTCTTCCACAGATAGGGGCAACAATGCTGATTTCTGGGTACCCACTCGAGTTAATGAATGGCGATGCTGCCCATGTTCCTCTAGCATGGATTAGGGCTGTCCTGGATGAGCTCATCAAAACCCTGGGGGATAAAAAGGTGTTTGTTCTGTCAATCCTGGGACTTCAAAGTTCTGGTAAATCCACACTGCTCAACACTATGTTTGGTCTTCAGCTTGATGTCAGCGCAGGAAAATGCACTAGTGGAGCCTTCATGCAGCTTTTACAGGTTAATCCTGGAATTGAACTTGGATATGAGTTTGTCCTCATTGTAGACACAGAGGGACTTAGATCACCAGAGCTCAGTACAAAGGTATCACTGAATCATGACAATGAGCTTGCCACATTCATCATTGGAATTGGTGATCTGACTGTTATCAATATCATGGGGGAGAACCCCTCAGAGATGCATGACATTCTTCAGATTTGTGTGCAGGCCTTCCTGAGAATGAAACAGGTTAAAATCACACCTAGTTGTATTTTTGTTCATCAGAATGTTGCTGAATCCTCAGCTGGAGATAAAAATATTGAGGGGAGGAGACGTCTCCTGGAGAGACTGGATGAGATGGCCAAGATGGCAGCAAAAGAAGAGAATGTTGATGGCATCACTTCCTTCAGTGATGTCATACACTTTGACATTGACACTCAAGTGTTCTACTTCAAGAATCTTCTTGAGGGAGACCCTCCAATGGCTCCGATTAATCCCTCCTACAGTCAGAATGTTCAGGAGCTGAAGACCAAGCTTCTAACAGTAAGGTCATGGCAGCGTCATAGTGTGTTTTCCTCACTGTCAGAACTCAGAAGCAGAGTTTCTGACCTTTGGATAGCCCTCCTGCAGGAGAATTTTGTGTTCAGCTTCAAAAACACAGTTGAACTGATGTTATACAATTCTTTGGAACATAATTACAGCAACTGGTCATGGAAACTGAGGAAACATTCCATGGAACTTCTCAACACGTTGGAGAATCAAATTGGCAGCAACCTCATCAATGACCTGAACTTAGTAGATTTGACAAAAGAGTTTTTAAAAGTCTATGAGCCACTGAGGAAGGAAATAGAGCAGTTTTTCATGGAAGACAAAAACAAAGACACTCTGATAAAGTGGAAAGCAAATATTGACACACGATTTAAACGTCTAAACAGTGATTTAATTGAAGGCGCTTATAAAAAATGCAAGGAGTTTCTTGTGACTAAACAAAGCCGGTCCGAGTTGGACCAAAAGAGAGCCAAATACATGAAGGATCTGACCACCCAGAGCAAAAGCATTGCATCTACTCTCAAGGGGTTGGAAGACTTAACAGATACACAAATTGTAGAGAAATTTGATGAACTCTGGATTAACTGGACAACGGAAGTGTTAAATTCCCAGCCTCCTGATGAGCCCCAGAATGTGCGAGCTGTGGTAGAAGCCGTCCTCCTTAATATGTTCCAACACCATCCAAACCTCCTTGATAAAATTAAATGGGGCATAAATGAATTCAGGTTTGATCCAGACAAACACATCCAGAAAAAGTTCTTGCAAAAACATTGGGATAGGATCAGTGACAGAGGAAAGTGTAACAATGTTGAACACATTCTTTCAACAATTGCCATCACAGTGAATGAATATATCACTGACAAGGAAAATGCTAAGAAGGACTTTGATGAAAACTTTGTCTATGAAGTTTTAACACATATTGAGAAGAATGTTGCTGAATTCGAATGCACACCAGACAATCCCAAATTCACACATGAGTTTAGAGTGGACTTATCAGTTAGCCATTGTTTAAAAAATGTTCCAAGATTTGAGAGAATGCATACAGAATTCAAAAGGGCAAACCAACCATTAGCATATCTTCAAAGCAAGAGAGAAACCTATTTCCAGTCTTTCAAAAACTACTGCAAAGGTAGCAACTCTGTGATCATATTTGTTGATTTCCTCTGTCGGCACATCATGCCAGAGGTTAAGAATGCAGCAAATAACAAAACATGTCAGAAGATAGCAGAACTGATGAAAAATAATGATCCAGCTCTCAGTGGAAACCGATCCAATCTTGAGAATCACATTCTGAAACATCTGGCACATGAGGAGAACTTCAACATGTATAAGGAATACATTGACTCCCCAAAGAGGTATTTTAGAAGATTTATCCAAGAAAAGATCAATACATTTTGTCATGGTACTAGCAAGCTCCAAGCCATCCATCAGGAACAGCTGGATCATCTTAAAAGTCGAATACTCATCGTAAGCATGGACATAACCAGAGAGGTGGAGGAGAGGAAAGGCAGTGCAAGTCTGTGGCTCAATTTGTTCTGTGAAAAACTGGGAGAGCTAATGGTGATGAAGAGAGAAGAACTAAACAGCATTGAAAATGAAGACGTCAGTGACTGGCAGTTCTTCAATGACAGGATGGTCAGAACTCTGGAAAACATGGTGAAGGACATCAGATTGGATGCGAAGGCCTTGACCAAGCAACCCACTAGAACCCTGCGTCAGCAGCTCCAAGGGTGTTGGGCCAAGTGTCCTTTCTGTGGTGCCACCTGCACAAACACCATCCCCAACCACGTTGGAGACCACCAGGTTCGCTTCCATCGCTCCCAGGCTCTGACTGGCTGGCAAAAAAGTGGCACTGACCAGTTTAAAATAGACTTCTGCACCACCGCAGTAATGACCGACATCCCCTTCAGAGTCCATGACAATGAAGAGGAGGACAAATGGATCCCTTACAAGAAATACAGAGAGGCTGGAGACCCCTACGACAAATGGAGCATTACTGGAGATGGTAGCACCCAGTGCTACTGGAAATGGGTCATTTGCAAGTTTCAATCACAACTAGAGAATGACCATGGACTGAAATTCACTGGAAAAGGAGAAATCCCCAAACAGTGGAGAGAGATTACTAAAGCATCTGTCCTGACAGAGTTAAATGAGTGTAATTGAGTTCCTAGTGTAGCTGAGCCTTGGAAACCCATGCAATTAGCGTTAACTCTACCAGCAAACTCAATAATATTGAGTATGGAGTAATCAGTATTGAAATAAATTCTGGACAGGACAAAATTAAAAAGTTAAGTTGATAAAAGGGTTGGATTCATGCTTTATCATACAATAAATGTAAAATTGTAACACTGTAAATATTGACACAGGTCTGCTGGCATCTGCTTTAAATATCAATGGTGATCTTTGTGCTCAATGTTTAATTAAAAAGAGAAAATATGTAATATTTTGTAAATCAACAGCTTCCTTTCTGTCCCTCTAGGGCATAACTTTATATTGAACATTGGGAGGAAGGTTGAGATCTTGCTTAGTAAACTTGTTGCCAAAGTGATTGCAAATGTAAGCCTTAGACAAAATACACTCTGAATTCAACAGCAGACACAGCTCAGAACAAAACATGCTGTCAGGGGCAACCATATTTGTGACTGAAGATAGACTTAGGCTAACCACAAGCTAACCACATTTACAACTGTCACCCTTGAGTGGTAGAACATTTGAGGCCTGTCTGTCATGTAGAAACTTTGTACCTCCTCTGCTATACAAACACACTGACTAAGCAGCCTCTCTTAGGAGTGGGCTAGCAACCACCGTGTTGTAACTTTTCTCCCTCTTTGCAAAGTTGATAAAATTGCTACAATTTAAGACTTTGTGTCTCTGCCTCATCCTTATAAAACTCTTGTCAACAAAATCATCTAACCATGGCACACATGTGGACAGCAAAGCTTTCCAACAAGGATTATGACCCAGCACAAAACTATAAAAACAAACAGCCAGATATATATTTTTTTCCATAAAGCTGATGGGTAGCTAGAACATTTCCATGCACAAGCACA
>JAODXP020001361.1:20000-23249 GCA_027497455.2 Sardinella longiceps | reverse complement strand
ACACAAGCACACACTCAACCAGACACAACGTCTCCTCTGATCCTAATCACCACAGCTAGGAGGAGAACCTCTCTGAGCACCACACCTAAACACACACACACACACACACACACACACACACACACACACACACACACACACACACACAGACTGGACTGACTATTCTATTCTACAGCACAAGCACACACAACCAGACACACACACATTAATCTTCCCCTCTCTCTATTCCAGTGGAAGGCTTGCACACACACACACACACACACACACACACACACACACACACACACACAAGCACACAAACAACCAGACTCAACGTCTCCTCTGATCCAAATCACCCAGAGACACCGGATAAGACTAGAAGACTATTAGACTGCACACACACACACACACACACACACACACACACACACACACACACACACACACACACAGAAAAGCCGGACAAGACTGTATGACTATTAGACTGCAGTCCTCAATGTTTACTTTTCATTTGTGGCTGAAGTACAAGAATATAATAAATATGGAGGAGAAAATCACTTTCTAATAAGATGAACGACAAGATTAAGATACTTCCGCATGTGAGTTGAATTGAAGTACAAGCCATCAATCATGACTGTCCTATTTTACTGTAATGTGTTTGTGATAACTCTACATAGAGAGCCACACACAGTGATCATAATATTTTAGATGTGTTTGTGATAACTCTACATAGAGAGCCACACACAGTGATCCTAATATTTTAGATGTGTTTGTGATAACTCTACATAGAGAGCCACACACAGTGATCATAATATTTTAGATGGTTGAGGAGGTGTGGCATGTGCATGTTAACTCTCTAGGGAAGGCAGGGGATTGGTCTGTTTATCTGTCAGAAGGGGCGGGATCATGATGGATTGACCTATTAGCGGGGGGCGGGTTTTGGTGTATGTGTTAGAGGACGTGAGTTTGGGCTTATTTACCTGTTAGAGGGGTGGGGCTATGGTGTATGTGTTAGAGGGGTGGGGTTGTGGTGTATGTGTTAGATGAGGGTGATTTTGGCATATTTACCTGTTAGAGGGGAGGGGTTTTGGTGTATTTACCTGTTAGATGAGGTTAGTTTGGGCATATTTACCTGTTAGAGGGGAGGGGTTTTGTGTATGTGTTAGATGAGGTGAGTTTGGGCATATTTACCTGTTGGAGGAGGCGGGCTCGGTGGTCTGTCGTGAGATGCGTGTTCGGCGGAGCAGGTGTTCCTTCATGGAGAGCTGCACCTCGGCGGGGATGTCAGGTGACGTGTGACTGATCTTCACGGCCGCCTCCAGAAAACTCCCACAATCCTTCTCTGCCGCCATGCTGGCGGGGCGTAGCGTCCGGTTGCTGGGGCAGGCGGCGTGTGTGTGTGCGTGTGTGTGTGCGTGTGTGTGGCCGGGGAAGGGATCCTCTCTGTCTCGGTCGGCCGTGGGCGGGGCAAGAGCGCTGGCGCTGGAGGAGAGGTGTTTGTGTCTCCACGGTAACCAACAGAGCTTCCACGAGCCAAAGGTCACGACGGCCAGCAGAGCCAACGCACACACAGAGAACACCAGCAACAGCAGAGAGAACGACAGATCTGGGGAGAGAGAGAGAGAGAGGGAGAGAAGATGGAGAGAGGGAGAGAGAGAGAGAGAGAGGAGAGAGAGAGAGAGAGAGAGAGAGAGAGAGAGAGGGAGAGAGAGAGAGAGAGAGAGAGAGAGAGAGGGAGAGAATTGAGAGAGAGAGGGAGAGAGAGAGAGAGGGAGAGAGAGGATGGAGAGAGAGAGAGAGGGAGAGAGAGAGAGGGAGAGAGAGGGGAGGGAGAGAGAGAGGAGAGAGAGAGAGAGAGAGGATGGAGAGAGGGAGAGAGAGAGAGAGAGGGAGAGAATTGAGAGAGAGCGGGAGAGAGAGAGGGAAAGGGAAGGATCGATAGAGAGGATGGGGAAGAAGAGAAGATAGGAGAGAAAAGAAGGAAAGAGAAACAGGAAAGGGAGAGAGAGAAAAAGAGGAAAGGGAGAGAAAAAGAGGAAAGGGAGGAAGAGGAGACAAGAAAAAAAATATTGGAATCAATTTTATGCAACAAACTATGCGATCAAACTCCATGGATTTCATGCATCACTAAGACTGGGGATATCCCACAATGCACCACGAGTGACTCTAATAGCTACTTATCACTGTACACTCCCCAAACTAGTTATCACTGCACACTCACACTCCCCAAACTAGTTATCACTGCACACTCACACTCCCCAAACTAGTTATCACTGCACACTCACCAAACTAGTCATCACTGCAAACTCACACTCCCCAAACTAGCAGCACTTGAGCTCTTAGCACTCAATGAGGCAGCACTTAGCACTCACTCAGTGAGTTGAGGATATATGTGAACTCCTCGTCAATCAGATACAGTATGTGTACCAATATACGCCAGAATACGTCTGAATTAGTGCTGGCACATTTAACTGATTACCTCAAGTGATTAATCCAAAAAACTCAGGTTAAAAGAATTAACTCAGATTAATCCTGATGGATATGGTTCCACTTTTTTGGCATGCATTTTGTTCAATTTCAGATAGGAAATGGCTCGGCTATCGAGTCAAACTTTATTATGGCCTAGCTCCTGAATGTCCAACAATAGCAGAGGGTTGATGTTTAAGGGAGTCGGTGGGGGTAGGGGATATGTCTGTATTGCCCCATTTGAGAAGAACAAAGCCAGCTATTTAACATCAGGGTCTTTACAGGGATCCAACATACCCTAGCATCCAAATTCTTACTGGAAGAAATGAGTTGCGATTAAAAGTGATTAATCACAATGAATCATTACAAAAGTTTGAGACCAATCAATTATTTTTTTAAATAGTTTGACAGCATTTGACAGTATTTTTTGCCTTTAGTCCTATCAAAATAAAACTTTTATAAAGTACCCAAGTAGCATTTTTTGTATTTTCTTTTTCTGTTTTTCTGAAAAATAATTGTAAAATGCAAATGAGCTGTACACTAATCAAATTAGCCCCAAATACACCCTTATACATGGATAGTGAAGAGATGAAGAGGGTGGGACCTGTCTCAATTCATTTTATATGACACCCTGTGGGTGTAGTTTTTGACAAAAGGTGTAGCATAAGGGGTAGATTAGTTATCTCTTACTGTAATGCCTCAGGTCCAAATGCATTGGCTATACACACCAAAATCACCAATACCAGCTGATCTATAAATGGGTATGAAGTGGAGGGGGGGTGGGACCTGTCTAAATGTTTACTG